>DF359094.1:34274-48236 GCA_000787875.1 Solanum virginianum
GATCGGTGAAGACATCAACATGCACCTCATACATATAATGACGCCAAATCTTTAATATAAACACTATTGCGACCAATTCAAGATCATGGGTAGTGTAGTTCTTTTCATGTACTTTGAGTTGCCTAGAATCATAGGCTATGACCTTACCATTTTGCATTAG
The DNA here is from genome assembly GCA_000787875.1 of Solanum virginianum. NCBI lineage: Eukaryota > Viridiplantae > Streptophyta > Magnoliopsida > Solanales > Solanaceae > Solanum > Solanum virginianum. The sequence goes on from DF359094.1 coordinate 34,435, forward strand.
CACATGACCCAAAAAAACTTTAGATGCATTATAATACATAACAAAACCCTCAATCCCATCTGGTAGTGACAATATAGGTGCAGACACAAGTCTATCTTTCAATGTTTGGAAGCACTTCTCACATTTATCGATCCACTCAAACTTAATCTTCTTTTGAGTCAATTTTGTCATAGGGGAAGCAATGGAGGAGAACCCATCCACAAATCTTCTATAATAACCCACAAGGCCTAAGAAACTCCTATTATTTGATAGGGTCAATGGTCTAGGCCAATTTCTAATCACATCGGTCTTCTTAGGATCAAGAAAAAATCATCCTCCAACGTGGATGCAACATTACATTTAAAAATCACTTTAAAAATCTCAACATAGGTATAAAATCATCATAATTTGTGAACTTAAACATGAATGAGAATACAACCTCCTTCAACCAAAATTCATACTTATCATATTTAACATACAATCTCTCCTCCCTCTATCTTTGCAACACAACCTTCAAATGGACCATATGCTCCTCCCTACTATGTGAATAGATCAAAATATTATCAATGAAGACCACAATAAGGGAATCAAGGTAGGGCTTGGAGACCCTAATCATTAGATCTATGAAGATGACCAGTGCATTAGTCAATCCAAAGGATATCACCACAAATTCACAGTGCCCATATCTAGTCTGGAAGGCTATCTTGGGAATATCACACTCCCTCACCCTCACTTGTCGGTACTCTGACCAAATATCAATCTTGGAGAAAAAGTTAGCCCCTTGCATTTGGTCAAACAAGTCATCAATTCTCGGAAGAGGATATCTATTTTTTATAGGGACCCTATTGAGTTATTGGTAATCAATGCACATTTGAAGTGACTTATCCTTCTTTTTCATAAACAACACTGAAGCACGCCAAGGTTATTAGTTTGGTCTAACAAATCCTTTTTCCAACAAATTTTTCAATTGTTCCTTTAACTCTTTCAACTCCGCTGGGGCTATACAATAAGGAGGAATGGAGATAGGTTGAGTTTCAGGAAGGATATCCATGCCAAAATGTATCTCCTTTTTGGGAGGGACACTGGGAAGGTTATTAGGGAAGACATCAAAAAACTTACTTACAACTGAAACCGAGTCAATGGAAGGGACTTTCGACTCCACATCCTTAACCCTCACAAGATGATACAAACACCTCTTTCAAATCAACTTATGAGTTTTAATGCATGAAATGAATCAATCCTTGACCACCACATCTTGACTTTGCTACTCAAGGACGAGTTTATTCGGGAATTGAAACTTGACCCTACAGGTTCTAAAATCAATAGAAGCATAGTACGCATGCAGCTAATTCATCCCAAGAATGACATCAAAGTCTACCATGTCTAATTCAAAAAAATCACAATGCAACAACTTATGCAAAATGTAAATAGGATAATTTTTATACACTTTCCTGCAACAATTGAGACACCAATAGGAGTATACACTTCATATGACTTATGTAATAACTCGGGGACAACATGAAATGTTTTAGAAACAAAGGGGGTAACAAATGAAAGGGTGGTACTTGGATCAATCAAAGCATATACATCAAGATCAAATATTTTTCAACATACCGATAACAATATTGGGAACCTCACCAAACCTTGCCCATGTAGAGCATAAAATCAATTGTGCCTTGGGGCACCACCTTGAGGACACCCTCTCCCCAGTAAGACCGTATTTGCCCCTTGAACCTTGCCACAGTTTCTTAAACAATCTACCTTCTTGTGACCAAGCTCCCTACATTCATAGCATGTATTAGAACCCTTCAAACATGGGCTATCATGACCCTAGCTACATCTAGGACACATATTAATAGGAGCCATACCACTGACACCTTGAGGCCTAGGGAAGACATTGGTAAACCCCTGATTAGTAGCATGAGGAGGCCCTTGGCCTTGATGAAATTTAGCACCCTTTTGGAATTTACCCTCAAATCGGGCCCTCTTGGCTTTATACCTCTATCTTTTCCTCAATTTCTCCTCCTCCATTTGCTCGGCATAGGTCATCAACCGAGACAAGTCCATATCACTAATTAACATGGCAGATCGATATTATTCACTTACCAAGTCAGAGACCCCCATCACAAACTTTTCATCTTATATCTAAGATCGGCCACCAAATGAGGAATATACATAGAAAGTTGGTTAAACTTGAGGGCATACTCCCTAACACTCATAGCACCTTGTTTCAAGTTCATAAACTCTACCAACTTTGTCTCCCTAAGCTCAATAGGGAAAACCCAACTAAGGAAGGCCAATTTGAACTCCTCCCAAAACACCACATTACCAACCCCCTTCTCACCCTTCCATTGCTCATACAAAATTTGGGCTACCCCTTTGAGTTGGTATGCTACCAACTGTGCCTTTTCAATCAGCCCAACACCCATGATAATCAAGATCTTGTAGACCTTATCAATAAACTATTGTGAATCTTTATCCACTTATGACCCATGGAAAACCAGAGGATTTATCCTCATAAAGTAATATGAGGGGCTTGGGCCCCTTGTTAGACTTGGTTGGCCACCACTTGAGCAAGCATAGTAAGGGCATCCCGAAGCACACCATTGGTAGGTTGCTCCTCAGGAGTTTGGACACGTTGTCCTTTAGCATTTGGCATGATCTAGCATAGCAAAGAATAATTGTTAAGGGAAAAACTCACTAAAGCTTTATAGCACGAGATAGAACACGAAGAAAAAAAATATTTCCTTAAATGCCTCACAGCCTCCAACTCATAGTCATGGAGTGCTTCACAACCATGAATAGGACTCTAATTAATATGGTGTGTTGGACTCCGAGGATGTATCAACCTAGTGATCTGATACCAAGTTTGTCATAACCCAAGACTAGTGCCTAGACATGACACAGAAAATAAGGATCTTGAAGGAACCACAAATATGCCTCTTAATTGTCATTACACATCCTTGGTCCCGGAAGCATATAAAAGACACATAGAGTAAGGATAAGGGCAATGGGGCTAAGGGAACACTTGCATAAACCTCATAATCGAGAGACAAGAGTCAAAGCTCATAACATAGATACATAACTTGTCTAACAAACACTTCTAAATACATTGATAGAGTGCGGGCCAAAAAAAGTAATCGGGCTCACCCTCATGGTCAAAGTGGAACATAAGAAAGTGTATCAGTACATAGATAATAGCAATATAGACTAAGGTCCCCAAAGTAGAGGACTCACCAACTAGCTTTGAGTAGAACCGATCTAGCCATATGGATGAGGAGGATGATTAACTTGAGCATTGGTTCCTACATGGTGATCACATGTAGGCAAGAGTATGTGTTAGTATGTTGGAATGTACTCTGTATATGGGATGCATTGCAACAATAAGTAGGGATCATAATTAAAATGCATGATATTAAGAAATAGACATAATATACAATATGCCATGCATGATCAATGCTTAAGTAAAATATGCTTAAGTAACTCATTCTTATATATGATATCATATATGAAGAAGAGATCAGGCTAGTTGTTCAAGGTATAAACCCCTTGGTGGTTGTGTGGTATAAACCCCTCATGGTTGATGGTAATCAAACCTTACCAACACAGTGATGAAGTATAAACCCCTCGCATGGTTGACGAGCATAAACCCCTAATATGGTTACCTTGGCTCTTGTCCCTCTGGATTGGGTATGGTCTAGTCCAACACTTTATATAGGATTTATCATATGCTCTAGTGCTACACTTCATATAGGAATAATCATATGGATAGGCTCATTTTATCATCATAACATCATTCATATCATATCTCATGCTTTGGACCTTTAATTGCTCAAGAAACCACATATGGACATTTTACAAACACTTTGAGGGTGTGAAATTAGGGTAAAAGACCATGCAATTTAGAGATGAAATCATGCAAGAATATTTGTTGCAAAATAATCAATCATTACCATACAACACCCCCAATACATTCACATCAAAATTCCTCATCAAATCCAAGATTAGATCTAAGATTTAGAGCTCAAAACATGCTAAAACAACCATATTTTAATGAACTAAAATCACTACGCAGTAAATTTCTCAATATAGAAGACCCACATGTAAAATCAACTTTAAATCATGCAATATTAGTAAAATGGAGACTTAGGCACCATGGGTTGAAGGATTCAATGGCTCAACACCACATACCTTAGCTTTGGTAAAGGTTGTAGATGGAGTCTTGAAGCTTAAAGAGAATCCTTAGCTTTGGATGAGGCATTTGGGTCTTGAATTTGGGAATGAAAATAAGGCTAAGTGTTTTAGTGAGTGTTGGTAAATGTTTTGGGGGATATGAGGGTGAAATTTAGCTAAATATAGGTAAAATCACATTTGGAAAAACTTAAGCCCAACACTTAGAAAAATCTTGATGGACTAGGAAAAACAATATAGGAAATATACCTTTTCAAATCAAGGAGAGTTCACGAACCCTCATTGGAAATTGCACCAAGTGAAATTTCATAATTTGACTCCATTACTTTAAATTCAAGGTTAGACCCTTGTTACCGAAATTTGGACCCCCTGACCAAGAACATTAAGTCAAATTTTTGAAATAATAAATGAAATTCGAGATATACGAAAAATAAGATTCTGGGCACTTTCGAAACACCTATAAGGCACTTTTTGGGGTCATTTCAAGTATAAATAGTTTAAGTTAGGGTTGTAAAAGTGAGGACTACTATGAGGATCAGAGAGAGAGAGAGATTCTAGAGAATATTTTTAGAGCTTTTTCTAGGACTTAGTGTAGATACTTAGGATTTTAATTTGAAGACCCAATTTGGGGATTTGAATTCACTTGTAATCAAACTCCATTTTACAAGCTTGTGATTTAAACATCAAGGTGGCTAAAAAGAAGAGAGTTCATTCTACAAGAAGCTAGCAGAGCTTTAGTCATTGGGCCACATCCATCTATCCTAAATAGTAAGCCCGTTCTTGTTCGTTCTCATGAAATTCATAAATGAAATAGAACTCCCTGTCTTATTCCTGGCTAACTGTACAAGAAGATCTTTGCCGATTCCTATCAACATGGTGCATCTCTTAGTAGTGGGGCATTAAAAGGGGAGACTTTGACTATAGGGATCAATTGATTGACATTTTTCTTGCAGAAGAGAATCCAGGATGAATGTTTTTCTCATTCGCTATGCGCTGAATGGATATGTACTAGCATGATCAATCGATGGACGAGGGAATTATGTGAATGATACGACCTACCTAACCTAAAGTCAAGGCTCCTCCCTCTCTTAATAACAAATGTTGATTGACTAACACTAGGAACCGATTTGGAGAAACAAGAAGCATGGCATGAGATAGGCAGTGGAGATATTTCTGATAGCAAATTACTTGATTCGATAGATAGAGGGAGAGCCCTGCAACTCAAGCTCGAAATCAATGTTGAGTCAATAATCATCGAGAGGGGTACCACCAATCGAGATTGAGACCAACCCCTTTTATAGGTATAAGGTTCCAAACCTGCACTTATTCAAATATCCTATAAATCTAAATAATGTGGGGACTTCAAAGCTTGACTAAGAAAGAAGAAAGTTGACTTTGAGAAAGAAAAAGGTAATCGTAGCTGCAATTAAAAACCATTGCTACAACTTTCGTACCAATATGATTGATTTGGAAAGGATTTGTTGAATATTCCATTAGATAGCTTGGTCTTAACTCTTTTATGTGGTATTCATTCTCGTTTGACTCTTAGAATCACATGCAGCAGTGGTTGGAATAGCTTGCAAAATCCAACCACTTCACTTACTTCATTGCCCCCAAGCCTTTCTCGTACCTCTATTGGAACAGAATGGTTTCATGTTCTTTCATCGATTGGTTATTCCTCTCTATTTGTACCTATTTTTCCAATTTCAATCAAAGTGAAAAAGAGCCTGCTTTGGATACCCTAAGAGGAAGAGTTGCTCATTAAAGTCAGTTTCAAACTTTCGGTCACTCGCCCTACTTCTAAAGATAGATAGAAAGGGTTAGGGAGTCCTAGCTGTTGAGGTGGCATAGTGAGAGGTGAGAGCAATAGCAACAAAATTAGTGGAAGATCCTATAGTAGCATATGCAGTTGTTTGCGATGGAATAGATTCAAGTATCCGAGCCAGTAGATCCACAGCAAATAGGCATTGACTTAGTTGCTTTGGCAGTTTATGTTAATCCCAATATTGATCTGATGCTACTGGTGATAGTCGTAGCACTAGTTTGTTCTTCATTTTGTTTAGGTAATTTCTTAACCATGTTATATAATATTCCTTTTTTTTGTGATTTTGCCCTAGTTATGAGTAGCTAAACCCCCCACAACTTGAGATTATGGGAACTATGAGTAGCTACCTTCAAATAACCCAAATTATTTATATTTTTATCATTAGGTATTTACATGTGTTGTCCATTTTGCTTCACAATGCTTGTTGCAAGCTAGTGGCTAACACCAAACCCCGATTAATTTCATGAGCCTGACCAAGATAGTGATTAATAGGAAAAGAAAATGGGTGACAAGATTCGATTGATGTGTTCTCGTCTAATAAACTAAACCCGACCAAGAAGAGGTTGACTATGACCATGCGTAATGGTTAGTTGGCACACCATGGTTGCTGACCAAGCGCCATGGCTAAATTTCACCTTCACCTTTACAAGAGGTCTGGAAGAACCTAAGTTACCATCATGCATGCAACGTCTCAATTGGGGTTATGTTATCCATAGTAATTGAGTTAGTGAATCATAGGGAACACAATTCCCAAGTTGCTCCTCAAATTATTATCCTTTTGTGATTAGTAGTATAATTTTTATAGTTATTTTATTCCAATTTATGAACCCCACCATTCTAGAGAATATAGTTGATTGGTACTTGAAATGATTGTTGGTGAGTTAATTTGGTCAAACCCCGCGTTCCCTGTGGATTTGACCCTAACCTCTAGTTAGGTTTATACTTTATAGCGTCCACTTTATTGTTGAAGTGTGAACATAAAAATTTATCGTGCCATTGCTGGGGAAAATTGATAAGTTTATCTTTCAGGCGGATTTCGTGATTCTTGATAGTAAGGTCGATTTTGAGGTCCCTATTAGTTTGGGGAGACCATTTTTGGCAACTGGGAAAGCATTGGTGGATATGGATTATGGTTAGCTCAGATTCATAATCAATGATCCAAAAGTTGTTTTTGATATTCGCCAATCAATGAAGCACCCGAATAAGCTCAAGAGCGAGGTGTGGGACAATGAGGATTTCTGATGATGACTAAGTCCAGCCACGACGTTAAACAAGGCACTTCTTGGTAGGCAACCCAATACTTTTCATATTTTTAACGTGTTTAAAATTTATTTAGATTCTTTAAATTTCATGGTAGTGGATTGATTTTTGTTTTGATTTTGAAGACATTAAATCTGTTATGTTGTTTAAAAATTAGTGTATTTTGAGATGTTGGTTTGCAGGTGTGAAATAAGTGCTGAAAGTTGGAAGAAATTGACAGTTGAAGCAACCTGTACGACTAGGACTATGAGTCGTAGCTTACACTATGACTCGTAGTCATGCCTCTAAAATGACCTGAAAAAAGTGCCAAAAAATGTGCCTTGAAAGTGCCCAAAATCGTAATTACCATATAACTCAAAACTCATGCGTGATATCAAAAATCCAATTTTATATTCTTAATCAGGGGGAAAATTGAGTGGGAGATGGGTCAAACCTTGATTTTTGAGCAACCGTATCAAAATTCAAAAATGCACAATTTGCAAATTCCAATGATGATCCGTGCCCCTAGCACGACGCAACCAAGGCACGGATCTATGTTATTTTTGGCTTATCATTTCATGTTTGGTCCAAAGCCTTTAGGTCTTGGGCCTAAGTCTTCCTATGCATAAAAATACCTATACTTATCCATATTTCACCTTCATATCATACAAGGCATTCCCCAATACTCTCTCAAACACTTAGACAAATATTATACTCAAAATCAAGGATACCCTAAGAGGAATAAAAATACCTATACTTATCCATATTTCACCTTCATATCATACAAGGCATTCCCCAATACTCTCTCAAACACTTAGACAAATATTATACTCAAAATCAAGGGTTCCAAACTCATTCCAGATCTTAAGGATTTAGGTCAAGCTTTAAGTCTCCATTCCAATTTTCATCAAGAAATTCTTAAAAGCTAAGGTATGTGGGTTTCAACCATTGGGTCCTTTCACCCATGGTGCCTAAGCTTCATTTTTTCCCAAATTTCTAGTTTCTAAGCTTAATTTACTTATGGATTTTCTATTATGAATTTGACTATGAACTATGTTGATGTTTTGTAAAAATGTGACTGTTTAAGTATCTGTTAAGCTATAAATCTTAGACCTATCTTGATATTTCATAAAAGGTTTTGATGTATATTGCATGAGGATATTACCATATGTTGGTTGGTGGTTTTACATTAAGTATTCTTGCTTGATTTCACTCTTGAATTGCATGGTTTTACACTAACATTACAGACCCGCCAAATGTTTGATAAAATGTTCGAATTATGTTTCTTGAGTTTTTGAAGGCCTAATGCATGGCATATGAGTTAAGTGACTATATGATGATGACAGAATGGTGTATATGTGTTGATTTCATGATAAGTATCTATTGTGTTGTGAGTTAATCATAAACAATTGAGGGGTGATGCCTCAATAGACTCGAATGGGGGTGGTAAGCCATCAACCAATTGAGGGGTTGGTACCTCAACCACTTCCAGTGGAGGGTGGCCATGTCTATCAACTAATTGAGAGGTTAGTACCTCAATCACCTTAGATAATGGTGGTAAGCTATCAACAATTGAGGGGTTGGTACCTTAATCACTTTCGATGGAGGGTGTTCATATCCGTCAACCAATTGAGGGTTGGACCTTAATAACTTTTTGAGGGGAGGGGTAGGGTTCACCTTGGATTCCCAGTACTAAGTTGCTTGGTTTATGATAATGGTCTCATACAACACATGTAACATGTTCTATGTAAGCATGTTTTACTTCAAGCATCACTCATGCATGCCACATTCCTATATGTTCATTTATTGTCATATCACTTGATTATTTTGCCTATCTCTTGTTGCATTGCATCAAACATACTTAGTACATTTAAATGCACTAACGTATAATCTATACCTATATGATGTTACCACGTAGTACTCGGAGCTACTCAAGATCGTCGTTCTCCTCCTCCATGTGGCTAGTACGATTTTTCTCAAGCAAGTTGGTGAGTCCTTAATTTGGGGGATTGTGTCTTTGATCTTATGCTATGTATAAAGACTCTCTTTCCTTTATTATATGCTTTAACTATGAGGGTGAGCCAAGTTGTTTCCCTTGACCTTCGCTAAGTTCTATGTTTAGAGGTGTTATTGGACCAGTTATGTAATGATGCTATAAGTTTGACTCTCCTTGACTCTTTTGATATTTTATGAAATGAAGGACTTCCCTTAGTCCCTATCCCTTATTGATATTCCTTTATTGTTGTTTAATTTCTTCCGCGACTAAGAATGTGTAATAATATGTTAAGAGGCTTGATTGGAGTCCCTTTGGGTTTCCCATTCACCATGTCACGTCTAGGCCCTAGGCTTGGGTCATGACAAACTTTGTCTCAAAGAAATAGGTTGTTAATGGTTCTCGACATCCAATGCACCGCTTTGATTTATTCATGGTTGTTTTGTGCACCATAACTATGAGTTAGGGGCTATGAGAAGTTTTAGGAAATATTTCCCTTCTTCTTACTCTATGTCATGCTATGGAAGTTAAGGTAAGGTTTCCCCACCCCCTAACAATTATTCTTTGCTATGTTAGATCATGCTTAACACAAGAGGAAGAAAAGCCAGCATACCCAAGGAAAAATTGGCTCATGGAGAGCTTCGGGATGCTCTCACCTTGCTAGCTCAAATTGTGGTTAATCAAGTCAATCAAGGGGCCTAAGCCCCTTACGCTCCTACTACGACATCTCGTGTGAAAGAGTTTATGAGGATGAACCCACCGGAGTTCAATGGGTCTAAGGTGGATGAGGACCCTCAAGAGTTTATTAGAGAGGTATACAAAGTGTTGGCCATCATGGGTATGAGGTCGGAAGAGAAGGTGGAGTTGGCAGCTTACCAACTTAAGGGGTTGGCTCAAATATGGTACACTCAATGAAAGAAGGAGAAGGGGAACAACAATGTGGTTCTATAGGAGGAGTTTAAGGCGACTTTCCTCAACTGGTTATTTCCTCTTGAGCTTAGGGAGGCCAAAATAATAGAGTTCATGAATTTGAAGCAAGGATCGATGAGTGTGAGAGAGTATACCCTCAAGTTCAACCAACTCTCTAAATATACTCCACACTTAGTTACCAACTCAAGGTCAACAATGAATAAGTTTGTGATGGGTGTATCCGATTTGCTGAGTAAAGAATGTCGTACAACCATGTTGATTAGTGACATGGATTTGTCCTGCTTGATGACTTATGACAAACAATTGGAGGGGGAGAAGTTGAGAAAGAGGATGAGTAATAAGGCTAAGAGGGCCTATTTTGATGGTAAGTTACAAAGTCACAAAGGTGGCCAGTTTTATCAAGGCCAAGGGTCCTCACATTCTCCTAATAGGATATTTGCCAATGACTACCTAAGGGCCCAAGATGATGGTGGTGTGGTGCCTAATGCTATGTGTCCAAACTGTGGTTGGTGTCATGGTGGTTCATACTTAAGGGATACTAATGCTTATTTTGGTTGTGGAGAAGTAGGTGATAAGATGATCGATTATCCACGTAATGGTAACAAGGGTAAGGATGTTTATCCACCAGGCTGGGGTGCTAATGCGGTTCCTTTGGGGAGAGGAGATCAATAAGGTGGTGCTCTAAGGCACAGTCGGTTATATGCACTCCAAGGGAGACAAGGGGTTGATGAGGTTCTCGATGTCATCACTTGTATGTTAAAAGCCTTTGATTTTGATGTGTATGCATTGATAGACCTAGGTGCCACTTTTTCTTTGGTTACTCATTTTGTTGCCAAAAAGTTTCATGTTTAGCCCGAATTGTTGTGTGAGTCTTATGAGGTGTCTACTCCTATTGGTACATCTATTGAGTTCCAATTCCCGAATGAACCCTTCCTTAAGTGGGAGTCATGATATTATGGTCAAGGATTGGTTTATCTCTTGCGTTAATGCACAAAAGTTGATCTCTAAGGGGTATCTCTGTCATTTTCTGAGGGTTAGGAATGTTGAGTCCAAATTCCTTCCTATAGAGTCGGTTCTGGTGGAAAATGAGTTCCTTGATGTCTTTCCAAATGAAATTCCCCGTGTTCCTTCCAAAAGGAAAATAGACTTTGGTATAAACCTCCTTCCCAATACTCAACCCATTTCTATTCCCCTTTATGGTATTGCCCTATTGGAGTTAAAGGAGTTAAAGGAGCAATTGAGGGATTTGTTGTAGAAGGGTTTTATTAGGCCTAGCCAATCACCCTGGGGTGCACCAGTGTTGTTTGTGAAGAAGAAGGATGGATCCCTTAGAATGTGTATTGACTACCGGAAACTTAATAGCGTTACTATCAAGAATAAATACCCTCTACCAACGATTGATGATTTGTTTGACCAACTTCAAAGGGGTAATCACTTCTCTAAGATTGATCTTCTATCCGGGTATCATCAAGTGAAGGTGAGGGTGTATGACATTCCCATGACTGCCTTTCAAATTAGGTATGGGCATTATGAATTTGTGGTTATGTCGTTTGGGTTGACTGGTGCACTAACTATCTTCATGGATCTTCTGAATAAGGTCTTCAAACCCTACCTTGATTTGTTTGTAGTGGTCTTCATTGATGATATTTTATATAATATCATAGTAAGGAGGAGCATGTAAGTCATTTGAGGGTGGTGTTGCAAAAATTAAGAGAAGATAAGTTGTGAATGTTGGTTGAAAGGGGTTGCTTTTCTAGGTCATGTGGTGTCAGGGTATGGTATTAAGGTGGATCCTAAAAACACAGATATGATTAGAAATTGGCATAGGCTATTGACCCCATCGAACATTAGAAGCCCAAGCGGGTTACTACCAGATGTTTGTGAATGGGTTATTTTCTATTGCTTCTCCCATAAATAAGTTGAATAGAAAGAAGGCAAAAGTTTTGTGGATAAATGTGTGTGAAAAGAGTTTCCAAACCTTGAAAGATAAGCTTGTGTTTGCTCCTATTTTGTCTCTACTGGAATGGTTAGAAGGGTTTTTTGTGTATTGTGATGCCCCCTAGATTTGTTTAGGTTGTGTTTTGATGCAAAATAATAAGGGTAATATCCTATACTTCTAGACAACTCAAAGTGCATAAAAAGAATTATCCTACTCATGATCTTGAATTGGTCGCCGTGGTTTTTGCTTTGAAAATTTGGTATCATTATTTGTATGGAGTATATTTTGATGTGTTATGACAAACAATTGGAGGGGGAGAAGTTGAGAAAGAGGATGAGTAATAAGGCTAAGAGGGCCTATTTTGATGGTAAGTTACAAAGTCACAATACCGATCATAAGAGTCTCCAATATTTATTCAATCAAAAAGATCTCAACTTGAGACAAAGAAGGTGGTTAGAAATTCTTAAGGATTATGATAAGAGTGTATACTGTCATCCCGATAAGGCTAATGTTATGGCCGATGCTTTGAGTAGGGTATCCATGGGTAGCCTAGCTCATATTTATAATGGGGGCAAAGAGGTGGGTAGAGAGGTTCATCGGTTAGCTAGATTGGGGGTTATGTTGGAAGAGGTTGATAAAGGTAGTATTGTGATTATTGATGGTTCAAAGTTTTCCTTAGTTGATGAGGTAAAAGAAAAGCAAGATCTTGACCCTCCTGGTTAGAACTGAAGGCCTTGGTGAGAGAGGGCAAGGTGGATGTTTTCTCCCAAGGGGAGATGGTGCCCTTAGATACTAAGGTAGGTTGTGTGTGCCTTGTGTTTATGATTTGAGAAAGAAGATTCTTGATGAGGCTCATAATTCTTCTTATTCTATTCACCCCGGTTCTACCAAGATGTATAGAGATTTGAGGGATGTGTTTTGGTGGGGTGGTATGAAGAAAGACATTGCCAAATTTCTATCCAGTTGTCATAGTTACCAACAAGTCAAAGCAGAACAGTAAAGATTAGGTGGCCTAACCCAAGATGTAGGGATTCCTACTTAGAAGTGAGAGGAAATTAACATGGACTTTGTGGATGGGTTTCCTAAGACTAGAAAGGGTTTTGATTCTATTTGGGTTATGGTTGATAGAATGACAATGTTGGCTTATTTTCTACTGGTTATGATGACTTATGGGGCCAAAGACTATGGTAAGTTGTACATTCATGAGTTGGTTAGATTGCATGGGGTGCCCTTGTCCATCATATCAGATCGTGGTGCTCAATTCACATCACACCTTTGGAGTTCCTTCCAAAGACGTCTTGGTATCAAGGTAAAGTTTAGTATGACCTTTCACCCTCAAATGGATGGCCAAGCTGAAAGAACTATCCAAACTTTTGAGGATATGCCTAGAGCTTGTATTTTGGAGTTTAAGGGTAGTTGGGATGATCATCTTTCATTGATTGAGTTTGCTTTTAATAATAGCTATTGTTCTAGCATTGATATGGCTCCTTTTGAGGTCCTCTATGGTAGGCATTGTAGATCACTAGTTGGGTGATTTGAAGTGGGAGAGATGGCATTTTTGGGTCCGAATTTGTTCATGAAGGCTATGGAGAAGATAAGGTTGATTAGGGAGAGGTTGAAAATAGCCAAAAGTCATCAAAAGTCCTATGCCAATGTAAGGAGAAGGGAGCTTGAATTTAAAGTTGTGATCGGGTCTATTTGAAGAT
>DF359094.1:48299-70819 GCA_000787875.1 Solanum virginianum
GGGTCTATTTGAAGATTTTACCCATGAAGGGTGTGGTTTATTTTGGGAAGAAAGGTAAATTGAGTCCAAGATTTATGGGTCCTTAGAAGGTGTTGAGAAGGATTGGAAAGGTGGCTTATGAGTTAGAGTTGCCTAGTGAAATGGACTTGGTTCATCCAGTCTTTAATGTATCCATGTTGAGGAAATGTGCGGGTGACGCAAATACTATTGTTCCATTGGATGTTGTGAGTGTTTTTGAAGACAACTTGACTTATGAAAAGGTTCTACTAGATATCTTTGATAGACAAGTAAATAGGTTGAGAAACAAGGATATGGCTTCCGTTATGGTCCTTTCGAGGAATCAACAAGTCAAAAGTGCTACATGGGAGGCCGAAGCGGACATCCAAAAGTGATATCCTTATCCCTTCCATTCTACTAAGGCCTAAGGTACTAATTCTAAGTTGCCTATGTGATTTCAAGTCTTATGTTTCAGCCCCTATGTCATTTGCATGCATTCATGTTTATGTTGACGAGTTCATAATGATTTTTGGCATATATGTTGAGATTTTGAAAATGGTGTTTAAGTGTATTATTGCATTCTTGTTGGGGCTGATATCTTCATGATTACTCTTCTTGTATACATATCTTTGAGATTCAGGGACGAATGTTCCCAAGGTGGAGATATTGAAATGACCCCCAAAAATATTGCCCGAAATGTGCCTCAGAAGTTCTCGAAATTGTAATTTTCATATATCTCAAAATTCATGCATGATATCGAAAATCTGACTTTATATTGTTGATTAGGGGGAAAATTGAGTGGGAAATGGGTTTAGCCTCAATTTTAGAGCAACCGTATCAGAATTCAAAAATTCATAATCTGCAAATTCCAATGACGATCTGCGCCCCTAGCGCGATAAGGCCAAGGCACGGATCAGTCTTATTTTTGACCTATTTTTTCTTGTTCGGTCCAAGGCCTTTGGATCTTAGGCCTAAGTCTTTCCATGTGTAAAAATACCTATACTTAGCCATATTTCACCTACATATCATACAAGACATTCCCCAATACTCTCTCAAACACTTAGACAAATATTATACTCAAAATCAAGGGGTCCAAACTCATTCCAGATCTGAAGGATTTCACTCAAGCTTCAAGTCTCCATTCGAATCTTCATCATGATATTATCCAAAGCTAAAGTATGTGAGTTTCAACTATTGGGTCGTTTCACCCATGGTGCCCAAGCTTCCTTTTTAACTAAATTACTAATTTCTAAGTTGGTTTTACTTATGGGTTTTCTATTATGAATTTGACTATGAACTATGCTGGGGTTTTGTAAAAGTGTGACTGTTTAAGCATATTTTGAGCAATGAATCTTAGTCCTATCTTGAGATTTCATGAAGTGTTTTGATGTATATTGCATGAGGGTATTACCAAGTATTGGTGGGTGCTTTTACAATAAGTTTTCTTTCTTGATTTCACTCTTGAATTGCATAGTTTTACACTAGCATTAGACACCCACCAAGTGTTTGATAAAATATCTAGATTATGTTTTTTTAGTTGTTGAAGTCCTAATGCATGGCATATGAGTTAAGTGACTATGTCATGATGAAAGGATGGTATATATATTTTGATTTTATGAGAAGTATCTATTGTGATATGAGTTGACTATAGCCAATGGAGTGGTGATGTCTTAATTGCCTTAGATGGGGGTGGTAAGCCATCAACAAATTGAGGGATCAGTACCTCAATCACATCCAATGGAGGGTGTTTATGTCTATCAACCATTTAAGGGGTTGGTACCTCAATCACCTCGGATGGGGTGGTAAACCATCAACTAATTGATGGGTTGGCACCTCAATCACTTTCGATGAAAGGTGGTCATGTCCGTCAACAAATTGAGAGGTTGGTACTTCAATCACTTCTAAGGGGTGGTTCACCTTTGATTCTGAGTAATTAGTTACTTGGTCTATGATGATGATCTCGTACTACACATGTAATGTGTTTTATGTAAGTGTGTTTTACTTCAAGCATCACTCATGCATGCCATATTGCTACATGCTCATTTATTGCCTAATTATGCATTTCGATTAAGTTGCCTATCTCTTGTTGCATTGCATCCTACATACTTAGTACATTCAAATATACTAACACATACTCTATGCCTACATGATGTTACCATGTAGGAACCGGACCTCCTCAGGATGATTCTCTTCCTCCTTCACGTGGCTAGTATGATTTCTCTCAAGAAAGTAGGCGAGTCCTCAATTTCAGGGACAATGTCTTTGATCTTATTCTATGTATAAAGACTCTTTTTCCTTTATTGTATGCTTTGACTATGAGGGTGAGCCCGATTGCTTATCTTGGCCTATGCTAAGTTTTATGTTTAGAGGTGTTGTTGGATAAGTTATTTAATGATGCCATAAGTTTGACTCTCCTTGACTCTTTTGATGTTTTATGAAATAAAACACTTGCCCTAGTTCCTATGCCCTTATTCCTATTCCTTTATTGTTGCTTAATTGGTTTCGCGACCAAGGATGTGTAATGATATGTTAAGAGGCTTAATTGGGGTCTTTTCTGGTTCCCGATTTGATGTGTCACATCTAGGCCCTAGGCTCGGGTCATGATAGCCTCGTAGAAGCATACACTATTTAATAGAAATTGGCACATATATTGCCAGCCAACCTTATGATTCGTAGTCCAAGCTACGAGTCATAAGTGGGGTTCGTAGCGCCCATGTATGATTACTGAATTTTTCTAAGTGTTAGTGTCTCCTACAAAACCATGACCTACGAGTTATAGGAAGCCCTATGACTCATGGTTGGGGTCTTGAGACCCGACTTGGTGGTTTTAATAGTCTGCTCAATTTTGTAATAAAATGAGTCAAAATTCATTTTGACCCCCAAAATACAAACCCAATCCCAAATATTTGTTCCCAATACTTTCCCCTGCTTGTCCGACCACTATTCCGACCCTCTTTCGGCGTACCTATATCGTTTTTCGGTGAAATATCTGGCAATACATATAATACCTAGAGTTTCAGCCTCTTTCTTCTCATTGTGATAAATTGCTTATCATCTTCTCAAAAGGTATGTTTCTAGGTTAAATTTCACACTCATACTTTTGTGTCTCTTGAAATTATTGGATGATTGAGTGTTTGGAATTGGTATAGAAAGTACCTATGAGAAAATTGATATATAAAAATGAGAATTAGGGTTGTGTCATTTAAAATTCCCCAATATGGTTCTAAATTTTGAAATCATTCTTGTTGGTTGGTTGTGATGATGATATCTTACCATGTTTAGTGTTGATCATGTGTATGAAATGAATATGTAAGGCTTGATTAACTGGTACATTCATGGTGGGATTATAATTTTGTTGTGGGTGTGCCTATGGATTAAAATTGGTGGTTTGAGAATTTCGTTATCTATTTATAGATCTAATCCCCTTGAACTTCCGTGTTTGCTTGTTAGTGTTTTTGTTATGAGTTCTGGGATTGATAATTTTTGGAAATTCTCAAATGTGTAGGGAAACTGATGGTTGCTTGATTGGGCTTAGATTGAATCGTGATGATTAGGGGTCGTGGGATTTTGTTGTGCTTGTTATATAGTTTAAAAATTGCTTCAATTGTTATTTGTCATCTTTGGTTGACTGATTGTTGTAATCGTGATAAGGTTGAAGACACCATAAGTGTCTGATATTCCCTGCTATAAGGGCTACCTATGACTCATAGAAGGACCTATGTCATTTATTTAAATTTGTTACTGGAAACTGATACGAGCTAGCCTATAACTCGTAGTCTTTACTACGAGTCATACCTATGCCTTGTCTCTTTTTTGAGTTTGATTTTTTTCTAAGGCACCTTTGTACTACGCGGCCATAGTACGACTTATAGGTCACCCTATGGGTCGTACCTGTGCCTCCTATCTGCAACCTACAACTGGTGCAGCGTTGATATTTTATGTGTTTCCCTTTTTGTTTTTGTTTCTTTCTTTCTTTGAGATGATTCTTTTGAGGCTGAGTGTGAAGTTATGATGCAATTTTTCAATAACAATGCCCCCAAAAACTAGAGATGTTGTTATGAGAGAATTTAATAGATGATTGAGGGATGAAAATACAAATGATGACCAGTCTGAGGGGTTAAGTTAGAGTGCCTCCCAATCTAACACAGATGTTAATGTAGACTAGATTGAGTCCAATGATGCACCTCAGAATGAAGCAGCAGCAGAGTCATCCATTGACCCATCTATCTTTGCCTTTGATCCTCATCATTATTGATAGGGAATCAAGGACATGTAGGAGATCTATGAGAAGAGACTGCGGCCAAAAGGACAGAAAACTTGTCAAAAAGTTTCACAAGGAGTCTCGACTAAATGACTAATGTTTGAGTCAAGTTCTTGCTTTAATGGCAGGGATTGATCAATAGGGGGCTCTGGTGTTTATCAGAGCGACTGGACAGGTATATCCCACTTGTGGTCAAAGAGTTCTATCATACCTACACCACTACTATCCTCCGAAGTCATCCAAAGGGGAGGAAGGCGATACATCATCCCTGGCTGTGCAGTGTCTTAGTTCAAGGGTAGAGGATAGATATCTCTGAGGAAACCATCTGTCGAGTTCAATTTAGTCCTAACTACAGGGTGCCACAGCACACGGCTGAGTACAAAACAAGATATATAAGATGCGGCGTATTGTGATCGGGAAGAATATTTATGTAAGGACAGAACTCCTTAGATAGGTAGTGAACCAAATAGTAGAGGGTGATGCTAAGACTACATAGGTCACCAACCATGCCGAGCCTATATTGAAGTCCCACAACTCTTTTTTAGCCAAATTCTGGTGGGCTATTATCTAGTCATATATCAGGCCTACATTCACGTATAATCTCATCACCTTAGAGAGGGTTATGTTGCTAGCTAGTATATTAGCTGGCTATGAGATTGATTGTGCCTGTGTCATGGCTGAGCGGGTTCATGAGTCCGCGTTCTAGATGAATACCTCATTTTCATTCCCTATCTTGATACACAGACAATGCATTGAGGCTGGAGTACGAGTCTCTCTTCACATAGACCCACATGTTGAGGCCCTTCACACTATGAATCCCAGCCTTATCATGGTTGATGAGAATCTAGTGGCCCTTTAGGGAGCAGTTCCTCTTCCCATGCCTAAGATATTTCCTCTCGACCAGCTACTAAGGAATCAACTCCAGTTCCCACCAGCTCCACTCTAGTTGCACCACAGTAACCTCTAGTAGTTAGCATCGAGGTGATGCCCCCTATAGCTACACCTGCACTAGAGCCTTCTGCTTCATAGGGTACTTCTACATACTTACCTATTATGTCTGCTTTTGTATTTCAGGATTTGGTATGCAGGTTGATTAGGACAGAGGCCCAGCTAAGCAAATTGATTAACCAAATCAAGCCATGGCTTCATCAAATATTGCAGGACTCGGAGGAGTAGTCCAAGGCATTCACCCTAGCTGAGTTAGATCGAAGAGTTAATGCAGTAGATGTCAGGGTTAATTCTTTTGAGGCTAGGGTCCAAAAGAGGCTTGAAGGAGCTAGTCCTGCTAATTTAGCTATCGTATATAAGGAGTTGGCCAAGTTCAAGGATGACTCGCAGCCCTGATAGCTGCCTCAAAAGAGAAACCTATTGGTGAGGACTTTTTTGATCTATTTGTAGATCACCCACATACTTTCAGGAAGAGGCCTCTGGAAGGTGATGAAGCAGAGATGGCCCGAAGAGATATAGAACTGCTGAGGAGGAGGCACAGTTGGAGCAGTAAATTACTAACCTGGTGATGAGAGAGTCTATATAAACATAGTAGCAGAGGCAGGCTTAGGGCCAACAAAGATTACATGGAGGTAGTACCTTGAGTTCTACTACAGGCCAAACCACCTAGGAGGAGAGAGAGCCCCAGGACTAGGCTGATGCTGGTGCCTGAGCACCATATGTTTGCTACTTTTGACCCCTATGATTACTTTTGGATACTTTATTCTTGATATTATTTCTGGATACTCTATTTTTATTGATGTTTTTTTTGGATAATTTGATTTTTATTACTGTTTGCATGATATTGTTTGTTTGATTTTATTATATATATCTACTTTGAGGACAAAGTATCATTTATGTTGAGGTATGGGAAGTTATGGACTTGACTGAAGTCTGAGTAGCTTTTAGTCTATGACTATCCTATTTTTGATATCCCAAGGTTTTCTTGTCATGTTTCTTTTTCCTTGTGGATGATTTTACTTTTTGTTGAACTAATGTGTTTTAGCTATTGTAGATAATTTGTGGATATATGGGGATTAATACTTTGGCCATGTATATAAAGTTTGAGTACTTTTTGTCCAACACTATGCTATTTTTGATATCCCAAGATTTTCTTGCCGTGTTTCTTTTTTCTTGTGGATGATTTTACTTTTTGTTGAATAGGTATATTTTTGGTGTTGCAGATAAATAGTGGATATATGGCAATTAATATTTTTGGCATGTATATTGTTTTGAATGATTTTATTGAATGTGTTGAAAAATGGGCACCCATAAAATTTTTGGGATTGTTCGGTATTATTGCAATCTTTCATGTTATTGGTTTAGCAATGTTTGTTTTGATAAAGCAAAGGCAAGCTGATGCTTCAAACATGACCTGTGAGTATATGATGAGTATGTATGCAATGACATATATGTGTTAGCTAATTTTGTCATATTCATGTATTATATATTATTCAAAACTTGCCTTGTTACTCTAAGTTAGAATGGAGATTTGTTGATTGGGAAGGGATCTTAGGCATTGTACTTTAAATTAGTCTGATTCTGCCTTAATGACTCACCAAATGAGAGTGTTTAACCCTTGTTTCGAATGTTTGAACCTTAATGTACCCTTTTTGAAATGTCCCCAAAAACATACCTCGAAACGCCTAGAATTTCAATTTCCATATATCTTAAAAGTTGTGCACAATATCAAAAATTTGACTTCATATTCTTGTTTAGGGGGTCAAAATTAGGGGGAAGAGGGTATAATCCCAATTTTAGATTAATTGAATCACAATTTAAAATTTCAAAAAAATCAATTTCCAGATGCGATGTGCGAAAGCTCTGTGACGCGCCTCTATAGCGGAGCAGTGTTAATTTTACCCAGTTCTATTGCCTCGGTCCAAGACTTTTAAGTCTTAGGCCTAAGTGTTCCCAAACGTATTTTTTACCTATACTTAGCCTTATTTCACCATCATATCATCCTAAACATTTCCTAGTACTCACGAAAACACATAGCCATATATTCACTCCCAAATTCAAAACACAAAACCCTTATCCCAAGCTAAGGATTATCTTCAAGATTCATGCCTCCATTCTCAATCTTCACCAAGAACTTCCCCAAAGCTAAGGTATGTGGTGTTGAACCACTGGGTCCTTTCACCTATGGAGCCTAAGCCTCTTTTTTACTAATATTGCATGATTTAAAGTTAATTTTATATGTGGGTCTTGTATATTGAGAAATTTACTACACAGTGATTTTAATTTATGAAAGTATGGTTGTTTTAGCAGGTTTTGAGCTCTAAACCTTGGATCTAATGTTGGATTTGATGAGTGGTTTTGATGTGAATGTCTTAGGGGTGTTGTAAGGTGTTGATTGATGATTTTACTATATATTTTCTTGCATGATTTCATCTCCAAATTGCATGGTGTTTAGCCCAATTACACCCCCAACTATTTGATAAAATGTCTAGCTAGTGTTTCTTATGGGAATGAAAGTCCAAAGCATAAGATATGATACGATTGACTATATAATGATGAAATGAGCTTATGTACATGATATATATGTCCTATATAATGTGTTGCATTAGACCATGCCGGGTCCAGGGGGTATAGGAGCTCGGATAACCATTTGAGGGGTATGTACCTTACCACCAGGGTGTCCAGGTGTTAATGGCATCTCTCAACCAAAGTTGGGATTTTAGCTTAGTCTCTTCGACACATATAATATCAAGTTCAAGGATGACTCGCAGCCCTGATAGCTGCCTCAAAAGAGAAACCTATTGGTGAGGACTTTTTTGATCTATTTGTAGATCACCCACATACTTTCAGGAAGAGGCCTGAGCTACTTAAGCATGTTTTATTTATGCATTGATCATACATGTCATATTATTATACTATGCCTATAGTCTAATGTATACATTTTGAGTATGATGTCTATCTATTGTTACATTTGCATCTCACATACTTAGTACATTTAAACATACTAACGCATACTCTTGCCTACATGATATTACCATGTAGGAATTGGTGCTCAAATTGATCATCCTCCTCCTCCATGTGGCTAGATCGATTCTACTTAAAGCTAGTTGGTGAGTCCTCCACTTTGTGGACCTTAGTCTATGTTGCTATTATCTATGTATTGAGACACTTTCTTATGTTCTATTTTCACTATGAGGGTGAGCTCAGTTACTTTTTCTTGGCCCCCGCTCTATCTATGTACTTAGAGGTGTTTGTTGGAAAATTTATGTATCTATGTTATGAGTTTTGACTCTTGTCTCTTGATTACAATGTTTATGCAAGCTTTCCTTTAGCCCCATTGCCCCTATTCCTACTCTATGTTTATTTTATATGCTTTTGCAAGTAAGAATGTGTATTGACAAGCTAAGAGGCTTGTTTGGGGTTCCTTCAGGTTCCCTATTTGCCGTGTCACGTCTAGGTCCTAGGCTTGGGTTGAGACAAACTTGGTATTAGAGCACTAGGTTGTTAGATCCTCGGAGTCCAACTCATAAAGTCAATTAGAGTCCTATTCGTGGTTGTGTGGCTATAAGCCATTTTAGAAACTATATCTCTTCTTCATGGTCTAAGTCATGCTATAGAGTTGTGGTAAGTATTTCCCCTTAATAATTGTCCTTTGCTATGTTAGATCATACCAATCACTAAAGAAAGATGGGCCCAAATTCTCGAGGATCAATCTACTAATGGTGAGCTCCAGGATCCCTTACTATGCTTGCCTATGTGGTGGCCAACCAAGTCCAACAAAGGGGCCCGAGCCCCTCATGCTACTACCCCAAGTGCTAGGGTAAGAGACTTCAAGAGGATGAATCCTCCGATTTTTGATGGTTCAATGGTGGATGAAGATCCACAAGAGTTCATTGATGAGGTCTACAAAATCAGGAATATCATGGGTGTTAGATCAAGTGAAAAGGTGGAGTTGAAGGCATACCAACTCAAAGAGGTAGCCCAAATTTGGTATGATCAATGGAAGGGGGAGAAGGGTAATGGTTATGTGGTGCTTTGGGAGGAATTGAAATTGGCCTTCCTTAATTTGTGTGAGGGAGTATGCCCTCAATTTTAATCACATTTCAAAGTATGCTCCTCACTTAGTGGTCGATCCTAGATCAAGGATGAAAATATTTGTGATGGGAGTCTCCGACTTGGTGAGTGAAGAATATCGGTCCACTTTGCTAATTACTTACATGTACTTGTCTCAGTTGATGACCTATGCCAAGTAAATGGAGGAAGAAAAGTTTAGAAAAAGGAAGGGTCATAAGGGCAAGAGGGCTCGCTTTAAGAGTAGTTTTCAGAAGGGTGCTAGATTTCATCAAGGCCAAGGGCCTACTTATGCTACTAATAAGAGGTTTCTCAATGACTTCCCTGGGCTTGAAGGTGTGGGTGGAATGGCTCCTAATGATCTGTGTCCTAGATGTGGAAAGAATCATAGGGGCCCATGTTTGAGGGGTTCCAATGCATGCTTTGAATATGGGGAGCTTGGTCACAATAGGATAGATTGTCCAAGAAACCATGGCAAAGTTCGGTGTGCAAATGCAGTTCTCAGGGGTAGAGGTGGTCCTCAAGGTGGTGTTTGGTCACAAGAGGATTGATTGTCCAAGAAATTGTGGCAAAGTTTGGATGTAAATGCGATTTCCTTGGGTAGAGGTGGTCCTCAAGGTGGTGCCCAAAGGCACAATCGATTTTATGCTCTACATAGGAGACAAGGGGTTGGTGACGTCCCCGATATTATTACCGGTATATTGAAAATCTTTGATCTTGATGTATATGCTTTGATTGATCCAGGTACCACCCTTTCCTTTGTTACCCCATTTGTCAATGAGAAGTTACATGTTGAGTCGGAGTTGTTGCATGAGTCATATGAGGTGTCTACTCCTATTACTCTATCTATTGATGCTACGAGGGTGTATACAAATTATCGAGTTTGCATCTTGCATAAATTGTTACATTATGATCTTGTTGAATTACATATAATTGATTTTGATGTTATTTTCGGGATGGATTATTTGCATGCATACTACGCTTCTATTGATTGTAGAACCCATAGGGTCAAGTTTCAATTCCCAAATGAACCCGTTCTTAAGTGGGAAAGTCATAATATGGTGGTAAGGTGTAGGTTCATCTCATGCATTAAAGCACATATGTTGATTGCCAAGGGGAGTTTGTATCATCTTGTGAGAGTTCAACATATAGAGTCCAAGGTCCCTTCCATTGAGTTGGTTCCGATTGTAAATGAATTTCTTGATGTCTTCCCAAATGACCTTCCCGGTGTCCCTCCCGAAAGGGTGATAGATTTTTGCATAGATCTCCTTTTCGACACTTAACCTATCTCCATTCACCCTTACCATATGGCCCTGGCAGAGTTGAAGGAGTCAAAGGAATAATTAAAAGATTTGTTGGAAAAGGAATTTATTAGACCTAGTCAATCACCTTGAGGTGCACCGATGTTGTCTTAGTTGGTGAGTCCTCCACTTTGTGGACCTTAGTCTATGTTGCTATTATCTATGATATTCCCAAGATGGCTTCCGGACTAAATATGGGTATTCTGAGTTTGTTGTGATGTCTTTTGGGTTGACTAATACGTCGGCCATCTTCATGGACCTAATGAATAGGGTCTTCAAACCTTACCTTGATTCCTTTGTTGTGGTTTTCATTGATGATATTTTGATCTACTCACATAGTGGGAAGGAGCATATGGGTCACTTGAGGGTTGTGTTGCAAAGGTTGAGGGAGGAGAGATTGTTTGCTAAATATGACAAATGTGAATTTATATTGAAGGAGGTTGCATTCTTGGGTCATATAGTGTCGGGGATGGTATAAATGTGGATCCTAATAAAATTAATGTAATTAGAAATTAGCGTAGACCATTGACCCCGTCGGATATTAGGAACTTCTTGGCTTAGCAGGTTACTATAGAAGGTTTGTGAATAGGTTCTGCTACATTACTTTCCCAATGAAAAAATTGACTCAAAAGAAGGTTAAGTTTGAGTGGATCGACAACTGTGAGAGGAGCTTCCAAACATTGAAGGATAGGCTTATGTACGCTCCTATATTATCACTATTGGATGGGCTTGAAGTTTTTATTGTGTAATGTGATGCATCTAGAATTGTTTTGGGTTGTGTGCTAATGCAAAATTGTAAGTTCATAGCCTATGCATCTACGCAACTCAAAGTGTATGAAAAGAACTACCCTACCCATGATCTTGAATTGGCTGCTGTGGTGTTTGAATTGAAGATTTGGCATCATTATTTGTATAGGGTGCATGTTGATGTCTTCACCGATCATAAGATCCTCTAATATTTCTTCACTAAAAAAGATCTCAATTTGAGACAAAAAAGGTGGCTAGAACTTCTTAAGGACTATTACATGAGTGTGCATTACCATCCGGGTAAGACAAATGTTGTGGCGGATTCTTTGAGTCGGGTGTCTATGGGTAGCCTAGCTCATGTGGATGGTTGTGATAAAGAGATGGCTAGGGAGGTGCATCGATTGGCTAGATTGGGGGTGAGGTTTGAAGATGTGGGTAATGGTATAGTTGTTGTTGATGGTTCTAAATCTTTCTTGGTTGATGAGATGATGACAAAACAAGATCTACACTCCTCGTTGCTTCAATTGTAGGCCATAGTGAAAGAGTGCATAATAGAGGTTTTCTCCCGAGGGGGATATGGGGCCATTAGATAATAAGGTAGGTTGTGTTTACCATGTGTTGATGGTTTGAGGGAGAGAATCCTTGATGAGGCCCATAGTTCTTCATACTCTATCCACCCCGATTCCACCAAAATGTATAGAGACTTGAGGGATATGTATTGGTGGGGAGGCACGAAGAGGGACATTGTCAAATTTGTTTCCGGTTGCCATAGTTATCAACAAGTCAAAGCCGAACATCAAAAATCAAGTGGCCTAACCCTAGACATAGAGATTCCTACTTGGAAATGGGAAGTGCTTAATATGGATTTTGTGGTTGGGTTTCCCAAGAGTAGAAAAGGGTTTGATTCCATATGAGTAGTGGTTGACATGATGACGAAATTGGCTCACTTTCTATCAGTCAAGACTACATATGGGGCTGAAGAGTATGCAAGGTTGTAAATACATGAGTTAGTGAGGTTACATGGGGTTCCTTTATCTATTATATTGGGTTGGGGTAGACAATTTACTTTACACTTTTGTAGGTCTTTTCAAAGGGGTCTTGGTACCAAAGTTAACCTTAGTATGACCTTCCACCCTCAAATGGATAGCCAAGCCAAAAGGACAATTCAAACACTTGAGGATATGCTTAAGGCTTGTGTCTTGGAGCTTAAAGAAAGTTGGGATGACCGTCTTCCATTGATTATGTTTGCCTACAATAATAGCTATGACTCTAGCATCCATATGGCCCCTTTTGAGGCTTTTTATGTAAGATATCGTAGATCATTGGTAGGTTGGTTTGAGGTTGGGAGGTGGCTTTATTGGGGCTGGATCTGGTTATCGATGCTCTTGAGAAGGTTAGGATGATTAAGGAAAGGTTAAGGACAGCCCAAAGTCGATAAAAATCCTATGCCGATGTAAGAAGAAGAGACCTAGAATTCCACGTAGGTGATTAGGTCTATTTGAAAGTTTCTCCAATGAAAGGTATGGTCTATTTTGGTAAAAAAGGAAAGTGGAGTCCAAGGTATGTTGGTTCTTAAGAGGTTATAAAAAGGGTTGGCAAGGTAGCTTATGAGTTGAAGTTACATAGTAAAATGAATTTGGTTCATCCGGTATTCCAAGTTTCTATGTTGAGAAAGTGTTTTAGTGATCCTAATCTCATTATGCCTCTTGATGTTGTGGTCATTGTAGAGGATAACTTGACTTATGAGGAGATTTCGGTTCAGATCATAGATAGGCAAGTAAAGAGATTGAGGAACAAAGCAGTGGTATCTGTTAAGGTCTTTTGGAAGAACCAACAAGTTGAAAGTGCTACATGGGAGGCCAAAGCAGACATGCAAAAGCAATATCCTTATCTTTTCCACACCACTCAAACCTAAGGTACTAATCCTAAGTCCTATACGTGATTTGAAGTCTTAATTTCATCCCTTATGTCATTCATATGCATTCATGTTTAAGTTGATAAACTTAGGATGATTTTTCACTTATGTTGAGAAGTTGAAAATGGTGTTTTACATGTTATGTTGCATTCTTGTTGGGGCTGATTTGTTCATAATCACTCTTGTCTTATACATCTCCTTTACATTCGGGGATGAATGTTCCCAAGAGGGAGATATTGAAACAACCCCAAAAAGTGCCCAAAATCGTGCCTCGGAATGCCAAGAATTTTAATTTCCATATATCTTAAAATCCATGGGCAATATCAAAAATCCGACTTCATATTCTTGTTCAGAGGGTCAAGATTTTGGGGAAAAAGGTCTAAACCCGATTTTAGGGCAATCGAATCACAAATTAAAATTTAAAATAAAACCAATTTCCAGAGGCAGTCTGCGATAGCTCCACGACTCGCCTCTGTTGCGAAATAGTGTTAATTTTTCATAGTTTTATTGTCTTGGTCCAAGACTTTTAAGTCTTGGTCCTAAGTGTTCCCAAAAATATTTTTTTTTACCTATACTTAGCCTTATTTCACCCATATATCATCCTAAACATTTCCCAATACTCACCAAAACACTTAGCCATATTTTCACTCCAAAATTGAAGACTCAAAACCCTCATCCCAAGCTAAGGATTATCTTCAAGCTTCACGCCTCCATTTTCAATCATCACCAAGAGCTTCTCCAAAGCTAAGGCATGTGATGTTGAACCATTGGGTCCTTTCACCCATGGTGCCTAAGCCTTCTTTTTATTGTGAATGTCTTGGGGGTGTTGCAAGTTGTTAATTTATGGTTTTACTATAGATTTTCTTACATGATTTCATCTCCAAATTGCATAGTCTTTTACCCCCATTACACAACCCCCAAGTGTTTGATAAAATGTCTGGCTAGGGTTTCTTGTGGAAATGAAAGTCCAAGGCATGAGATATAATATAATTAACTATATGATGATGAAATTAGATTATGTACATGATATATATGTTATATATAATATGTTGCATTAGACCTAGCCTGGTCCTGGGGGTATAGGAGCCTGGATAACCATGTGAGGGGTATGTACCTTGCCACCAGGGTGTCCAGGTGTGAATGGAATCAACTATGTGAGGGGTATGTACCTTACGGCCATGGTGTCAAGGTGTGAATAGCATCAACCATGTGAGGGGTATGTACCTTGCCACCTAGGTGTCCAGGTGTGAATGACATTATCCATGTGAGGGGTATGTACCTTGCCACCAGGGTTTCCAGGTTAAAGGCACCTCCAACCAAAGGTGGGATTCTACCTTGGTCTCTTCTACACATATAATATCCGATGCATTTCCCAACCAAAGTTGGGATTCTATCTTGGTCTTCTCTACACATATGATATTCGATATGAGCATGAGTTACTTAAGTATGTTTTACTTACGCATTGAACATACATGTTATATTGTTATACTATGCCTATTATCTAATGTATGTATTTTGAGTATGATGTCTATTTATTGTTGCATTGCATCCCACATACTTAGTACATTTAAACATACTAACACATACTTTTGCTGACATAATATCACCATGTAGGAACCAGTGCTCAAGTTGATCTTGCTCCTCCTCCACGTGGCTAGATCAATTCTACTCAAACCTAGTTGGTGAGTCCTGCACTTCTAGGACCTTAGTCTATGTTGCTATTATCTATGTATTGAGACACTTTCTTATATTCTATTTTGACTATGAGGGTGAGCTCGGTTATTTATGTTGGCCCCCACTCCATCTATATACTTAGAGGTGTTTGTTAGACCAGTTATGTATCTATGTTATGAGCTTTGACTCTTGTCTCTTGATTATGATGTTTATGCAAGTTTTCCTTAGCTCCATTACCCCTATTCCTACTCTGTGTGTCTTTTACATGCTTCCACGACCAAGGAAGTGTAAAGATAAGTTAAGATGCTTGTTTGGGGTTCATTCAGGTTCCCCATTCGCCGTGTCACATCTAGGCCTGAAAATGTGCCTCGGAAGTGCCCAGAATCATAATTTATATATATCTCAAAATCCGTACTCGATATCAAAAATTTTACTTCATATTCTTGTTAAAGGGATCAAAATTAGGGGAAAATGGGTCTAATCCTGACTTTAGGTCAAATGATTAGCAATTTCAATTTTCCAAATGACAAATTCCAGTGAGCATAAATTTTGCCAGTTTTTGACTTCAGTTCAAGACTTTTATGTCTTGGGCCTAAGTGTTCCCAAATGTGTATTTACCTATACTTAGCCATATTTTACTCTCATATGATCCTAAACATTCCCCAATGCTCACTAAAATACTTAGCTATATATTTCACTCCTTCATTAAAGTCTCAAACCCTCATCCGGAACGAAGGATTTCCTTCAAGGTTCTCCTTCAAGCTTTAAGCCTCAATCTCCAATCTTCACCAAGTTCACCTCCAAGCTAAGGCATGTGGATTTTCTTCATGGGTTCCTTTCACCCATGATACCTAAGCTCTCTTTACTCAAAAATTGCATGATTTGAATTTGATTTATTCAAAGGTCTTATCTATTAGGAAAATCACTGCACACTATGATTGGTCTATGAAATTGTTATTGTTTTACTATGTTTGGAGCTTTGAATCTAAGGTCTATTGTTAGGATTGATGAATGTTCGTCATGTATATTGTTTGACGTTGTTACTAAAAATCTAATGATGGCTTTACACTGATTTTTCTAGCATGATTTTTCTCTTCAATTGCATGATTTTACACTAGCATTGCACACCCTCTAAGTGTTTGATAAAATAATTGGTCTTTTCTACACATATGATATCCTATATAAGTATGAGTTACTTAAGCATGTTTTACTTAAGCATTGGTTATACATGTCATATTGGTATATTATGCCTATTGCCTATTATTATGCATTTTGATTATGATACCTATCTCTTGTTGCATTGCATCCTACATACTTAGTACATTCAAACATACTTACATTTACTCTTGCCTAGATGATATCACCATGTAGAAATCGAAGCCCAAGTTGATCATCCTCTTTCTCTATGTGGCTAGTTCGGTACTACTTAAGCTAGTTGGTGAGTCCTCCATTTTGGGGACATTTATCTATATTTCTCTTATTATATATTGAGACACTCTTCTTTATGTTCTATTTTGACTATTAGGGTGAGCCCGATTGCTTTGTATTGGACCCCACTTTTATCTATGTAGTTGAAGTGTTTGTTGGATATGCAATGTATCTATAACATGAGCTTTGACGCTTTGAATCTTTGTTTCTTGACTATGATGTAATGCAACCTTTTACCTTAATCCCTTTGCACCTATTCTTATTCTTTATATCTTTTATATGCTTTCGCGACCAATGATCTCTATTTATAAGACAAGAGGCTTGTTTTGGGGTTCCTTCGGGTTCTTCATTCGCTGTGTCATGTCTAGGCCCTCGGCTTGAGTCGTAATAAACTTTGTATCAGAGCACTAGTTGATAGATCCTTGAAGTTTGACATACTACGTTGATTAGAGTTCTATTCATGGATGTGAAGCACGCTATGACTATGAATAGGAGGCTATGAGGCATTTTATGAAATCTTTCCCTTCTTGATGTTCTAAGTTATGCTATAGAGTTGTGGTAAGATCTTTTCCCCTAATGATTGTTCTTTGCTGTGCTAGATCATGTCTAATATACGAGGAAGAAGGGCCCGAACTCCAGAGGACCAACCTACCAATGGTGAGCTCTGGGATGCTCTTACTATGCTTGCCCAGGTTATGGCCAACCAAGTTAATCAAGGGGCTTAAGCCCCTTATGCTACTAACACAGGAGCTAGAGTAAGGGATATCATAAAGATGAATCCTCTGGTGTTCTATGGGTTAAAGGTGGATGAAGATCCATAAGACTTCATTGATGAGGTCTACAAGATTTTGAATATTATGGGTGTTGGGACGAATAAAAAGGTGGAGTTGGCGGTACACCAACTCAAAGGGGTAGCCCAAATATCGTATGATCTATTGAAAGAGGAGAAGGTAATTGGTAATGTGGTGCTTTGGGAGGAGTTCAAATTGGCTTTTCTTAATTAGTTTTTCCCTCTTGAGCTTAGGAAAGCTAAGTTGGAAGAGTTTATGAATTTAAGGCAAGGTTCCATGAGTGAGAGGGAGTATGTCCTCAAGTTTAATCAACTTTTAAAGTATTCTGCTCATTTGGTAGCCAATCCTAGATCTAGGATGAATAAGTTTATAATGGGGGCCTTTGACTTGGTGAGTGAAGAATACTAGTCCACTTTGCTAATTAGTGACATAGACTTGTCCTGATTGTTGATATATGTCGAGCAAATGGAGTAAGAAAAGTTGAGGAAGAGGAGAGGTCATGAGGCTAAGAGGGCCCATTTTGATGGTAAGTTCCAAAGGGGTGGCCAGCTCTATCATGGCCGAGGGCCTTCTCATACTACTAATAGGGGGTTTGCTAATGACCTCCCTAGGCCTCAAGGCATTGGTGGTGTGGCTCCTATTGATGTGTTTCCTAAATGTGGAGGGAGTCAAAGGAGCCCATGTTTAAAAGGTTCTAATGCATGCTTTGTATATAGGGAGCTTGGTCACAAGAAGATGGATTGTCCAACAAATCGTGGGAAGGGCCGAGGTGCAAATACGGTTCCATTGGGTAGGGGTGGTCATCAAGGTGGTGTCCCAAGGCACAATCGGTTCTATATTTTGCATGGGAGGAATGGGGTTGGTGAGGTTCCTGACGTTGTTACTAGTATGTTAAAAATCTTTGACTTTGATGTATATGCTTTGATTGATCTGGGTGTCACTCTTTCCTTTGTTACCCTTTTTGTTGCTATAAAGTTCCATGTTGACCCCGAGTTGTTGCATGAGTCATATGAAGTGCCTACTCCTATTGGTGCATCTATTCTATCTAGGATAGTTTATAGAAGTTGTCCTATTTGCATCTTGCATAAAGTGTTGCCTTGTGATCATATTGAGTTAGACATGGTCTATTTTGATGTCATTCTTGGGATGGATTAGTTGTATGCCTACTATGTTTCTATCGACTGTAGAACCTAAAAGGTCAAATTCCAATTTCCAAATGAACCCATCCTGGAGTGGAAAATTCAAGATGTGACAGTCAAGGGTAGATTAATCTCTAGCATTAAAGCGAATAAGTTGATCTCTAAGGCATGTCTTTATCATCTTGTGAGGGTTAGGGATGTGGAGTCTGAAGTCCTTCCTATAGAGTCAGTTCTGATTGTAAATAAGTTTCTTGATGTCTTCCCAAATGACCTTTCTGGTGTTCCTCCCGAAAGGGAAATAGACTTTAGCATAGACCTCCTTCCCGATACTCAACCCATTTTTATTCCCCCTTACCGTATGGCCCCGATTGAATTGAAGGAGTTAAAGAAGTAGTTGAGGGACTTGTTTGCGAAGGGATTTGTTAGACCTAGCCAATCACCTTGGGGTGCTCCTGTGTTGTTTGTGAAAAAGAAAGATGGGACCCTAAGGATGTGTATTGACTACCGATAAATCAATAGGGTCAGCATCAAAAATAGCTATCCTATTCCAAGGATTGATGACTTATTTGACCAATTGCAAGGGGTTAGCTATTTCTCTAAGACTGATCTTTGGTCCGGGTAACATCAAGTCAAGGTGAGGGAGTGTGACATTCCTAAGATGGCTTTTCGTACTAGATATGGGCATTATGAGTTTGTTGTTATGTCTTTTTGGTTGACTAATGCACCTGCCATCTGTATGGACCTAAACAATAGGGTCTTCAAGCCCTACCTTGATTCCTTTGTTGTGGTCTTCATTGATGATATTTTGATCTTTTCACATAGTGGGAAGGAGTGTATGGGTCATTTAAGGGTTATGTTACAAAGATTGAGAGAGGAGAAATTATATGCCAAGTATGAAAATTATTAATTTTTGTTTATAGAGGTTGCGTTCTTAGGTCATATGGTGTCGGGGATAGTATAAAAGTGGATCCTAAGAAAACCGATGTGATTAGGAATTGGCTTAGACTATTGACCCCGTCAGATATTAGGAGTTTCTTGGGCCTAGCGAGTTACTATTGAAGGTTTGTTAATAGGTTCTCCTCCATTGCTTCCCTTATGACCAGATTGACTAAAAAGAAGGTTATGTTTGTGTGAATCGATAAGTGTGAGAGGAGATTCCAAACATTGAAAGATAAGCTTGTATCTACTCCTATATTGTCACTACCGGATGGGCCTGAGGGATTTTTTGTGTATTGTGATGCTTCCCGGGTTGGTTTGGGTTGTATGTTGATGCAAAATGGTAAGGTCATAGCTTATACTTCTAGACAACTCAAGGTACATGAAAGAAACTACCCTACCCATGATCTAGAGTTAACTGTCGTTGAGTTTGCATTAAAGATTTGGCGTCACTACTTGTACGGGGTGCACGTTGATGTGTTCACCAATTATAAGAGCCTCCAATATGTCTTCACCCATAAAGATCTCAACTTCAGGCAAAAGAGATGGTTAGAACTTCTTAAAGACTATGACGTGAGTGTGCATTATCATTCAGGTAAAGGTAATATTATGGTGGATGCTTTGAGTAGGGTGTCTATGGGTAGCCTAACTCTTTTTGATAGTAGTGGGAAGGAGATGGCTAGGGAAGTGTATCGGTTTGCTAGGTTGGGGATTTGATTAGAGAAGGTTGGTAATAGTGTTGTTGTTGTTGATGGTTCTAAGTCTTCTTTGATTGACAAGGTGATGGCAAAACATGACCTTGAGCCCTCCTTGTTAGAATTAAAGGCCTTGGTAAAAGAGGGAAATGTGGAGGTTTTCTCACCAAGGGGGAGATGGAACCCTTAGGTACCAAGGTAGGTTGTGTGTGCCTTGTGTTGATGGTTTGAGGGAGAAAATCCTAGATGAGGCCCATAACTTTTCTTATTCTATCCACCCTTGTTCCACAAAAATGTATAGAGACTTAAGGGATGTGTATTGGTGAGGAGGCATGAAAAGGGACATTACCAAATTCGTTTCCTGTTGCCATAGTTGCAACAAGTCAAAGCCGAACATCAAAGGTCGGGTGGCCTAACCCAACACATAAAGATTCCCACTTGGAAGTGGGAGGTTATTAATATGGATTTTGTTGTTGGGTTGCCCAAGACTAGGAAAGGTTTTGATTCTATATGGGTAGTGGTTGATAGGATGATGAAATTAGCTCATTTTTTACAAGTTAAGACTAAATTAGGGGATGAAGATTATGCCTAGTTGTACATTCATGACTTGGTAAGGTTGCATAGAGTTCCTTTGTCTATCATATCTGATCGTGTTGCACAATTCAATTCATATATTTGGAGATCTTTCCACAGGGGTCTTGGTACTAGAATGAAGCTTTCCATGGCCTTCCACCCTCAACAGATGGCCAAGCCGAGAGGACCATCCAAACCCTTCAGGATATGCTTAGGGAATGTGTGTTGGAGCTTAAAGGTAGTTGGGATGATCATCTTCCATTGATTGAGTTTGGCTACAACAATTGCTGTCATTTTAGCATTGGTATGGCTCCATTAGAGGCTCTTTATGGTAGACATTGTATATCACCGGTTGGGTGGTTTGAGGTTGGTGAGATAGCTTTCTTAGGACCAATCTGGTTATGGAGGCTTGAGAATGTTATGATGATTAGAAAAAGGTTAAAGATGGCCCAAAGTCTCCAAAAGTCCTATGGCGATTTGAGGAGAAGGGATCTTGAATTCTAAGTTGGTGATTGGGTTTATTTGAAGGTGTCACCCATGAAGGGTGTGGTCTATTTTGGTAAGAAGGGCAAGTTGAGACCAAGGTATGTTGGTCCTTATGAGGTCATAAGAATAGTTGGCAAGGTAGCTTATGATTTGAGGTTGCCTAGTGAGATTGAATTGGTTCATTCGGTGTTCTATGTATCTATGTTGAGGAGGTGTGTCGATAATCCTAATGCTATTGTGCCTTTTGATATTGTGGGAGCTGGTGAAGGTAACTTGACTTATGAGAAGGTTCCGATTCAAATTTTGGATAGGCAAGTGTAGAGATTGAGGAACAAGGAGGTGGCATCCTTTACGGTCCTTTGGAGGAACCAACAAGTTAAAAGTGCTACATGGGAAGCCGAAGTGGACATGCAAAAGTGGTATCCTTATCTTTTCCACTCCACTCAAGCCTAAGGTAGTAATTCTAAGTCCCCTATGTGATTTCTAATCTTATCTTTCAGCCTTATGTCATTCCTATGCATTCATGTTTAAGTTGGCAAATTTATGATGACTTTACACTTATGTTGAGATTTTGAAAATGGTGTTTTAAATGTAATGTTGCATTCTTGTTGGGCCTGATTTGTTTATGATTACTCTTTTCTTGTCCGTCTCTTTTACAGTTAGGGACGAATGTTTCGAAGGGGAAGATATTGAAACGATCCAAAAAAGTACCCAAAAATGTGTCTCGGAAGTGCCCAGAATCGTAATTTCTATATATCTCAAAATCCATACGCAATATGAAAAATCTAACTTCATAATCTTGTTCAGGGGGTAAACATTAGGGGATAAAAGGTCTAAGCCTGATTTTAGGACAAACGATTAGAAATTTTGATTTTTGAAATGACAAATTTCGGTAAGCATTTTGCGCCCCTGGAGCGACGCGCCAAGGGCACGCACTAGTGTTCTGCCAGTTTTTGACTTCAGTCCAAGACTTTTATGCCTTGGGCCTATGTGTTCCCAAACATGTATTTACCTATACTTAGTCATATTTCACCCTCATATCATCCTAAACATTCCCTAATGCTCACTAAAACACTTAGTCATATTTTTCACTCCTAAATTAAAGTCTCAAACCCTCATCTGGAACTAAGGATTTCCTTCAAGGTTCTTCTTTAAGCTTCAAGTCTCCATCTCCAATCTTCACCAAGGTCACCTTCAAGATATGGTATGTGGGTTTCCTTCATGGGTTCCTTTCACCCATGATACCCAAGCTCACTTTAATGAAAAATTGCATGATTTATCTATTATCAAAACCACTGCACACTGTGATGGGTCTATAAAATTGTAACTGTTTTACTATGTTTGGAGTTATGAATCTAAGGTCTATGGTGAGGATTGATGAAGGGTCTTTATGTATATTGTTTGAGGGTGTTACCAAGTATCTTTTGATGGCTTTACACTGATTTTTCTAGCATGATTTCACTCTTGAATTGCATACTTTTACACTAGAATTGCACACCCTCTAAGAGTTTGATAAAATGTCCGGTTATGGTTTCTTGAGAAATTGAAGGTCCAAAGC
>DF359094.1:71385-111903 GCA_000787875.1 Solanum virginianum
AGGTGGTGAGGTATAAACCCCTCACATGGTTGATGATAGTCACACCCCAATCATCCTAGGTGGTGAAGTATAAACCCCTCACATGGTTGATAAGTACAAACCCCCAACTCGATTGATGATGGTCACACCCCAATCATCCTAGGTGGTGAAGTATAAACCCCACACATAGTTAATGAGTACAAACCCCCAACTCAGTTGAGTATGGTCTAATACAACACTTTATAAAAAAATAACCATATACATAAGCTCATTTCATCATTACAACATCATTCATATCATATCTCATGCTTTGGACATTCAATTTCTCAAGAAACCATAACCAGACATTTTATCAATCACTTGGTGGGTGTACAATGGGGGTAAAAGAGCTACAATTTAGAGATCAAATCATGTATGAAAATCTATTGTAAAACCATCAATCAATACCTTACAATACCCCCAAGATATCCCCCATCAAAATGTCCTATCAAAACTTACAATAGATCCAAGATATATAGCTCACAACATAGAAAAATAGTCATAACTTTACATACCTTTAACATAGTTCATAGACATGTTCATACTAGTAAACCCATTTGTAAAGTCCACTTTAAATCGTGAAATACTAATTAAAAGGGGATTTAGGCACCATGGGTGGAAGAATCCAATGGTTCAACACCATATACCTTAGGTCTAGGGTTGCTTGGAATTGAGATTGGGAAGAATGGAGGCTTGGAAATGATCTTGGAATCTAATCTTGTTCTTGGGTTTTCTTGAAATTTAATCGGGGCTTGATGGAGGCTCTTGAGAAGATTTTGGAATGTTATTAAGATGAAGGTAGTGAAATTGTGTCCTTAAGATTAGAGTTTAGGTCTTCTAGGTAGGTTAAGATAGCCTAAAAAGTCAAAAGGGGTCTTTAGGATAATTAGAATTTACGAAAATGCCATTAGTGAACAGATGGAAAAATTGGCAAAGTGTCGTCTTGTAAAGACTTCACTGGCCATGTGGCACTCCATGGGTCTTGTGGAGTGGCCACCATATACCCAGGTTAAATGTCCCATACCCTTTCACACAAGCCGTACACGGTAGTCGTGGCCCATACCTTAGCTTCCAATGTCACCCACGCCTAGCCAAGCCTCCTAAAATACCTCCACGCCCCTCCTCACAACCAGTGGTGAGTCACAGGACCCATGCAACTGGTCATAGATCATGACTTAGCCTTACCATGCAATTTTCCAGCCCCAAACATTTCCCACAATTCGTACAAGGCCACATTACCCGTATGGGTTCCCATGGGCTTCACTGCACGGGAAGGTCTAACAAAAATGGTCATAACTCCTTTATATGACATCAGAATTAGTTAAGACCAATGTTTTGTGAAGCTAACTCAAAGGTCTATCATTTGACATGTTGTGGGCCATCTAGTTCTAAATATGCTAAGAGTTATGCTAGTTTAAAGTTGACCCTTATATGAAATAACACCCAAAACTCAACTTGGAGGTACGTCTTGAACTCATTTAGGTACTAGAAGTCTCCCATGAATCTAGTACACCCCCAACCTAAACAACTAAGGCTTGAAACATGGATATACAAGAGCATAAAGTTATGGAGTGTCGTACTTGGTCTCTTCTACACATATGATATCCTATATAAATATGAGTTACTTAAGCATATTGTACTTAAACATTGATCATATATGACATATTGCTATAATATGTGTATTGCCTATTGTTATGCATTTTGATTATGTTACCTATCTCTTTTTGCATTGCATCCTATATACTTAGTACATTCAAATGTACTAACACATACTCTTGCCTGCATGATATCACTATGTAAGAACCATAGCCCATGTTGATCATCCTCCTCTTCCATGCGGCTAGTTCGGTACTACTCAAGCTAGTTGATGAGTCCTTCATTCCAGGGATATTTATCTATGTTTCTCTTATTATATATCGAGACACTCTTCTTTATGTCTTATTTTAACTATGAGGGTGAGCCCGGTTGCTTTGTCTTGGACCCCGCTCTTATCTATGTAGTAGAGGTATTGTTGGACATGTTGTCTATCTATGTTATGTGCCTTGACTCCTTGTCTCTTGGTGTTGATGATTATGCAAGCTTTCCCTTAGTCCCTTGTGTTAGACATGCTATGTATCCATGATATGATCTTTGACTCTTTGTTTCTTGACTATGATGTAATGAAAGCTTTCCCCTAAGTCCCTTTGCCCCTATTCTTGTTCTTTATGTCTTTTATATGTTTTCGTAACCAATGATTTGTATTGATAAGTCAAGAGAATTTTTTTGGTTCTTTTAGGTTTCCCATTCTTCGTGTCATGTCTAGGCCCTAAGCTTGGGTTGTGACACCCATAAGCCTACATTATAAGACTTTGAAGTCCTAAAGTGATCCTGATCCAAATATTCAACAGTTCGAAGTTTGAGTATATGGGTAAGCCTATGGTATTAGTTATTATACATGAATCTCATTTGTAAGAGTGAGCATGCTCACATAATCCCTAAATCTTCTTTGATTTATTATCTAGTGAAATTTAGGGACTTCTTTTATGTGAGGTAATTTGCACTACATGGTTAGTATATAACTTGTACAGTGATTATGAATTGTTGGTACTCCTTAGCTTGTCATAGTTAGATTGTCAAATACATCAATGTGCTTTGATTTACTTGGTAACCATCCAATCAAATTTTGAAAATTCTAGCTTGGGTAGCTAAACTAAAATTGAGAGAAGTATATACCATTAGAATGATTGCCATGTAGTGCTTACTGTCTATATAGATCGAGTCATCGCTTGAGGATAAACAAAAGTTCTAAGTTGGGGGTGTTGATGCGCTATCAAAATACATCACCTTTGATGTCTAAAACAAGGAATTTTGCAAGTTCTTAATGTGACTTTTTATTGTTTTTATGTGTTTTTATGTTTGTTTTTGCAGAAAATACAGGTTGGCCTGATTTTGGAGAAAAGTAGCAGATTTTGTTTAAATTGATGATCTATGAGACTCAGTGTAAGTCATAGTCCAAGGTATGAGTTGTCGAAGCTAGTCATAGTGATTAAGAGCTTCCAAATATCAAAATCTGAGAAATTAAAGTCAGTCATACGAGCCCTGAGTACGAGTCGTAGACCAGACCATGACTTGTAGTATAGATCATAGCAAATAAATCTAAAATGACATGTGCTTACTATTAAAGCTCGATTAAACTCATAGGTCACCCTACAAGTCATTCTATAAATCGTAACTACTACCGACAAATCATTTCTTATTTATTTTTAGGTCCTTTTTCTAAATAGTATAAATAGTTTAAGTTAGGGTTTTTAAAGAGAGGACTACAATTGAGATCAGAGAGAAAGAGATTCTAGAGAATATTATCAGAGCTTTTTCTAGGGTTTAGTGTAGATACTTAGGGTTTTACTTTAAAGACTCAATTTGGGGATTTGAAATCACTTGTAATCAAACTCCATTCTTCAAGCTTGTGATTTCAACATCAAGGTGGTTTTTGTTCTCATTTTCTTAGGGTAATTTCTCAACCATGTTTATTATATTCATTGTTTGTGATTTTTCCCTAATTATGAGTAGCTAAAACCCAACAACATGAGGTTGTGGGAACCACGAGTAGATAGCTTCGAATAACCCAGATTATTTGCATTTATTTGATTTGGTATTTACATGTATTGTCCATTTTCCTTCGGAATGCTTGTTGGTTGGTGGTGGCAACTCCAAACCCTGCCTAGTGTCATGAGCCCAACTTAGGTAGTGATGAATAGGAAAAGGAAATAGGTGACAGGATTAGATTGATGTGTTCTCATCTAATCAACAAAATTCGACCAAGGAAAAGGTTAACTGGGACTATGGATGATGGCTAGTTGGCACTACATGGTGGCCGACCAAGCGCCATGGTGAAATTCAACCTTTAACTTTACAAGAGGGCTATAAGAACCTAAGTTACTATCATGCGTGCAATGTCTCAATTGGGGTTATGTTATTCTAGGTATTTGAGTTTGTGAATCATGGGGAACATAATTCCTAAGTTGCTCCTTAAATTGATTGTCTCTTTCTGATTAGTAGTATAGTTTTTGTAGTTATTTTATTAAAATTTGCAACCCCCCCCCCCAATTTTAGAGAATATAGTTGATTGGTACTTGAAATGATTGTTGGTGAGTCAATTTGGTCAAACCCTATATTCCCTGTGGATTTGACCCTAGCCTCTGGTAAGGTTTATACATGATAGCAACAGCTTTACTAGTAGAGAGTGAACATCACTTATGCAACCATAATTTAGTGTAGTCTTACTAAGGGGAAGATGTCTATCACTTAGCCCAAACTGACTAAGAAACGAGAGAGAGGCCGGCGAGTCCAAATTTTTGATGAGATGATCCATCGTATGCTTGCTGGTCCTAAGTATTGTGCCCTCATTTCTAAAACAAAGTTCAATCATAGGTTGGAGTAGGCCAGGAACTTATTTATTAAGAAGGATCCGATACATCAAACCTTGCTTCTGAGATAGGTGGCCAATCATATTAAAGAGCAAGGTCTAAAATCTGCTGGGGTCAACACCCACACCGAGCCTATAGTAATGTCTTCACTGAGCTTTCCCGCTAAAATTTGGAGGGCGATTGTTAGATCATGCATCTGATCGACTTTGGAGAATAATATGCTTATGCAAGAGAGTGCGGTATTGGTTACCATTATCTTGGCTGGCTATGATATCAATTGGGCCTGACTCATAGTAAAGCAGATACATGAGTCAGTGTTAAAAAGGGCAACCTTCATCCCATTTCCTATTTTGATCTATAGACTCTGTGTTGAGAATAGGGTGAAGATTTTGCACCAATTAGACTGGTTAGTGAAGTCCCAGCATACCTTACAACCCAGCCTGATCAACGCTGATGAGAACCCGGTGGCAATCCCATGAGCACAACCTCCACAACCACCACAGATGTTCTTACCAGAGCCACCACCTGAGGATTCGACGACTTCCACCACTATTACTATTACTATTACAATTGAGGAGAGACCCCTATAGCCCGAGGCAATCAATGTTGAGAGGGTTCCCACTATAGCTTCTCCTGCACCATAGGCCACAAATTCATAACCTTCTACAACAGGCATCGTATATGTGTCTGTTGTTTCTATTTAGACCATGGCGCAATGGTTACTATGTGCTGAGGCCCAGTTGTTGCAGCTTATTCAACAGCTTAGGCCATGGGTCTAGCAGACCATTGCAGACTTAGAGAAACGACGCCTAGCATTCACTAGTTCCACTATTTAGGAGCATGTTTCTACAGTAGATACCTACATCAATGCCTATGAGGAGTGGGTTGAGAAGAGGTATGTCAAGGCCTAACCTTCAGAATTTTCAATCGTCTAGTCAGAGATCAAGAAGCTTAGGGCTAACATGACATCATCACTTTCGATGCTAGTTGCACTACCAAAAAGGACAACTCCGCTATTTAATTTATTTACCTCTGAGGAGCCTACAAAGACTTCCCATGGAAAGAGACCCCTAGAAGGTGATGAGCTAGAGGATAGAAATGTATGTGCAAAGCTCTTAGAGGATGAGAAGGTGGATCTCGAGCTGGCCTTGAGCGAGGCACGATGAGGTGATGAGGCTAGCTCATAAGCATGATAGGGCGAGGGGAATTGGCCCCTCCGAATGGAGTACTATAGCTGAGGAGACTGCCCAATAGGGAAAGGGTGGCCAGACTCAACCACAGACTAGCACCTAGGCTCTGAGGTATGTTTTTGACCCCTTATATTTTGGTTTTGCTTGATTTTGTGGATTGGGGATAATGCACATCTTTTTCGATGGGGTGTGGATAGTTATTGGTCTTAGTGAAGTCTGAGTAGCTTATGGTCCATTATTATGCTAAATTTTGATCCCAAAGTTTTCTTGGTTGTGTTCTTTTTTCTCGTGGATATTTAATTTCTATTGAACTGACACATTTTGGATGTTTAGATAATATTTGTAGCATATGGTACTTTAACTTATGGCATATAATATGTTTTTATGTTTTGTTTTGAAAAATGATACCCACAAAATTTTTTTGATTAGTACTTAGGTGGCAACCATCCATCTTTAGGTGCTTGGCAATATCTGTTCTGGTAAGTGAGAGTAATTTGAGATACGAAGCATGATCTGTGAGTTTCTTATGTATAATGTGTACAATGCCATGTGAGTGTGAGCTTATTTTTCCAGATTCATGTATTTTGTTCTAATTCAGAACATGCCTTGTTACTCTAAGCTAGATTTTAGATTAAATGGATTAGAAAGAGATTTTAGGCCTTTGTCCTTTAATTAGTCCACTTTAGCCTAATATGACCAACCAAATAAATTTTGATCCCTTGTTCTAAATATTTGAGCCTTACATGTGCCATTTTTTTTTCTAAAACACTTAATTAACCTAACCTTGTCTAGTGAAAAAAAACCTTGAGATTGGCTCTGGTCTTTTCTTGAGCATTCTGAACCTTGACTTACGCAAAATGCCTAAGTTGAGGGTGGCTACCAAAAGCGACCCTAGTATGGGGAATAGATATTATGTACTTCATTACAGGCTAAAAGCCTAAGTTGAGGGTGACAAGTATAAAGGAGAAACAAAAGAATTAGGAGATGAGTTAGGAAAGAGGAAAAAAAGAAGAAAAAACATGTAGTGGATGCCAGAAAAATAAAACATGCCTTAGATTAAGCTAAAAAAGCAAAATGAAGTATAAAAGTAAGGCAACAACTAAAATAAGATGAAAGCACCCAGAAAAGTTTGAATAAGGAAAAAGGGAGAATAAGGTGAAAATGACTAAGTTGGTGAGGGAAAAGTGTGGAAAAACA
Organism: Solanum virginianum; assembly: GCA_000787875.1. Classification (NCBI taxonomy): domain Eukaryota; kingdom Viridiplantae; phylum Streptophyta; class Magnoliopsida; order Solanales; family Solanaceae; genus Solanum; species Solanum virginianum. The sequence goes on from DF359094.1 coordinate 78,197, forward strand.
CAGTTTCAAGGAGGGTCATTAGTCACTATTTGCCAAAATATCATACCAAAGCCCTCTGAGCCTATGTTACAAGCCTAGAAAGTCCTAAAAAATGATCTTAGTCTAGTTAATTGAAGGTCTAAGTCACAGTATAGGAGCAATCCTATGGTATTAGTCATCATGCATGAATATCTTTTGTGAGGGTGAGTGTTTTTGCACAGTGCCAAACCTAAATATGAAATCATCAGTGAGTGTTAAAAATGAGACTTCTTTTTATAAGGGCATTTGCATTGCATTTTTAGCATTTGACTTGTTCAGTGACTGTGGACTGTTGATATTACCTTACTTGTCATATTTGTGTTGTTACATACACCAGTGTGCTTTGGTTTGCTAAATAGCTATCTGATCTTGTATTGAAAAGTTGGTATGGGTACCTGAGTTTGAATTGTATGTGATGTATGCCATTGAGTTGAGGTCTGTATGTTACTATATTGTCTCTTTAGATTGAGTCGTCGCTTGAGGATAAGTAATAATTTTAAGTTGAGGGCATTGATATGCTACAAAAATATAGAAATTTGATGCCTAAAACTTAGAATCTTTTGTGTTACCAATGCAACATTTATGATTTTTATGTTTAGTTTTGTAGAAAAGCAGATTGGCATGACTTTGGGGCTAAATTGGAGTAGAGTTTTGGTTTTTGATTATTTATAAGACCCTCTACGAGTCGTAGAGCGAGCTTCATGAAGATTTGTAGTGAAAGATGAGATTTGAAGTTCAGCTATACGAATATCTATACGAGTCATAGAGCATTCTATGAGCCGTAAAGATAGGTTTCGAGAAGAATCCCAGTGAGCGATGAGTTAAAGTAGTTGAAGCGTATGAGTCATAAATCAGTTTACGAGTCATGAAGATGGTTTGTAGTAGAGAAGTCTAAGATCTTAAGAGTTAAATATGAGATCCCAATTACGACTCGTAGAAGACACTACATGTCGTAAATACCTTTCGTAGAAGCTCGTCGACCAGTTTTTTAATTTTTTTAGGACTTAATTGTAATTACTCTGAATAGTATTTTTAGGGTATTTTTCAAAACCGTATAGTAGAGAACGTCCTTCGATAGTACTTTTAGGGTTTTATACTTTGAGATCTCAAAACTTGGAGGAGAATACACTTGTGAAATAATTTGATCTTACATCTTATGATTCTCAATCAATATTGGATTTGCTTGATTCTCAAGTCAATTGGGTAAGTATTTAATTATATTTTCTCAATTCATAATTTTTTCATCTACCCGTAGCATGAATAGTTAAATATACAACTAGGGTTATGAGAACTATGAAGATCTAACAAAGTAGACCCGGATATTTTGCAATTCTTTGATTGGGTATATGCATGGATTAATCAATTCTCTTCATTTTGCATGTTTTCTAGTGGTAGACAACGTTAGAACTTGCATAATGTTACCTTCCTGATCTAGGTGGTAATGAATAGGGAAAGAGATTGATTAACAGGATTTGATAATATGTTCTCGTCTAATCAACCAAACTAGACCTGGGGGTTGACTAGGACTATAGGTAAAGGTTAGTATTGCACACTATGGAGATGGGCTAAGTCATATAGTAAAATTCACCTCTCACCTGGACCAAAGGGTTTGGTGAACTTAAATTACCATTTTGTATGCTATACACTTGATTTAAATTGGTTTATCTGGGGGATACTAAGTTGGGGAATCATGGGGGACACAATACCCAAGATTCTCTCCATTATTGATTGTCTGTAGTGATAGTTTAGTTTATTTTCTTGTTGAATATTGAAACCCCCCACCCTAAGGGAATTGAGTTCGTTAAGTGCTTGAATTGCTTATTGATGAATTTCTTTGAGTCTACGTATTCCATTGGGGTCGACCCTAACCTTAGTTAGATTTTATATCTTGATAGTGATTGCTTTATCCTCTAAAAGTAACTTGGGAGACATTAGGCATGACATAGATAGCTGGAGTACTCAGAGTTCCTCAAGCTTTATGCCTTCCTGTCAACTATTGTAGAAAGATCAAGGGTGTTCCCCTCCCAACTAGTCATATCCACCTTGGTTCGTTCAGTATTCTTTGGGTCTTGCACTGTGGTGTTGGGTACTATGCCCTTCTAGAACTAATAAAGTTCTATTGATACTTGTCCCAACTAAAGGTAAAGGCACTTAATCTTAATAAAATGCAATTCAATCTTTTGATGTATGGTGATGTTGAACTTAACCCCCTTTAGGGTCTCGTCCTGTGCTTCAGCTATTCTCAGTAGTTGTCTAAGCATCTCCTCAACCTTAAGATTATTGGCACCCATATAATGATCATAGGGGAGGGACATGTAACAACTACTCTTGTAGCCATCCTTGCGGTATCCTTCTGCACCCTTTTCCTGTCCCCTCTGCCTAGTGTGGTAGCTTTCCTGGATACTTCTAGACTGAGCTAACTCTTGCATCCACTTCAGTAGTATTTGCATATTGGTGTTGCTTTGAGAAAGAATCTGGATGATCTCCTCATTTATCTTTGCTTGCTCCGAGCTTATGGCAGCCGTTCAATTTGGCCACCATATCTATCTACTCAGCAATCTTTGCGAGTGATTGATCTTTGAGTAAGCTCCCAAAGATGATGTCGACATATGCATGGCTATTTGCATCTAGGGCATGATAAAAGATCTCCACCAAGACATTATCAGCAATGTTGTGGTCTGGGACACTGTTTAAGCACATAGTAAACTGCTCTTATGTAGTGTTATCGAGTAACCAGGAAGTTGCTCAAAGTTATTGATTTGGTCTTTCAACTTGAGCTTCTTAGACCTCAGGAAGTACCTCTGGAAAAAGGCCCTCTGCAATTTAGCTCGATTAGTGATTGAACTCTGTAGGACCTCAGATATCCATAATGTTACATTGCCCGTAAGAGATAATAGGAAGACATGAAGTCCCAAAACATACATAACCGGTAGTAGTGGCAACACAATAGCTCCAGTCACCTCCATAGCCATAGGATTCATCGGGTATTGATTCCACTGATAAGCATTGGCATTGAAATCCTGTGGTTGTGGAGCAATATCCTCAAGAGGGGGTGGGTTCTCATGGTCAACATTCTTATTCTTGTTCATATTCAGAGATGCATTGGTCGCATTGTTGGTGCTATCTTGGGCCATTCTTCTTAATGTTTTCTGGACTTTAGGTCAAACGGAGTCAAGGGTGTGCCTCCACTTCACATGTTGGCCATACACTACACTTATATCCTAAAAAACAAAAACAACATAAAATGTAAAATGAGGAGAAATAAGGATTAATACCCAAATCACTTGAATTAACCAAATCTAGCTGCATTCCCTGGAAATGGTACAAAAATCTTAATGTCGCCAAAGTTACAACTCCTTTTTAAGGATAAAGTGGTCATTGTCAAGAAATAGAACCTCACCACAAGTCGAACCAAAGGGGATACTATAGACTTAAAGGAATTCAACTAATGTAATTTGAGTAATTAACCGACTTACTTCCCCAGAGAGGGGTGTTCGTAATAACAAGTAGAAAAGTAAACCTAACAAATAAAAAAGTTGAACCAATATGGAGAGAAACTAGGGTATTGTGTTTTCCATGATTCCCTAACTTAGTATCACCGGATAACCTAATTTTTTCTAGTATGTAGCATGCAGGACATTAAGTTAGGTTCACCAAACCCTTTGGTCCAGGCGAGAGGTGAATTTCACTATGTGACTTGGCCCATCTCCGCAGTGTGACATTACTAACCCCTAACTATTAGTCCTAGTACAACCTCCCATTAGCCCTGTTCGATTGATTAGATGAGAACACATCAATAAAATTCTGTTAGTTAATATTATTTCCTATTCATTACTGCCTTGATCCAGTCAGTAACCCTAGGTAGGTTCTAATGTTGGCCACCACTTGAAAACATGTAAAACGAAGTGAGCTAATAAATACATGCATACATACTTTCCAAGAATTATGAATTATCCAGTTTTACCTTGTTAGTTCTTCATGGTTCCCACAACCCTAGTTGTGGATTTAGTTACTCGTGATTTGTGTAGATGCAAGAGTTTTGAATTGGAATAATATAGTACAATACTTACACAATTGAATTAAGCACAAGTAAATCGAAGTTTCAATGAGAATCACAAGATTGGAAGATCAAAATCAACGTACAAGTGTTTTTCTATGCTATCTTACTATTTTTTTGTCAACTGGTTTAACTCTCTAAGAAAAATAACCTAAAACTATATTTATGATGTATAAATTACAAATCCTAAACAAAATAGGATAACTGGGTCAGCAAGCCTCACGAATAGCTTTACGAGTCATATTGTGTTCCACAGCCCATAATTAGGCACTCATACATTGTTGCTGCAAAACTAGAATTATGATCAATGACACCTTTCTATAGCTCGTATAGTGTTCTACAACCCTGTAGGGGGTTTCGTCTATTGAAACTTTAGAATGTCCTTCTTTGCTGATCTTCAGGGCATGAAACATGATGTACGAATCGTAAAATAGTTCATGAACCATCTACATGTTCGTAAAACACACTTTAGAAAATTAGCCCCTCATTAGAACTTTCCATGAAACCTGTTTTACTGCCTGTAGAATGAACTATGGCTTGTAAAGCTTCTTCTACATCATCAATAACAACAACTTCTGCATAATCTTCCCAAAATCAATGTTGACCCTGGAATCCTGCAAATAAAATACAAAAAACATATATAACCCACTAACATAGCATTAAGAACACACAAAAGTTTAAGTTTTAAGTATCATAAGTGTTATATTTTGACAGCACATCATACATGTATACACACTTATCAGGAATTACGGATTATCAAATTTTACCTTATTAGTTCTTCATGGTTTTCACAACTCTAGTTGTAGATTTAGCTATACATAATCATTGTAGATAGAAGAATCATGTTATGGAATAGCATAATTAGACACTTACAATGATGAATTTAAGAACAAGAAATCTAAAGTTCTCCACAAGAAATAACAATGTAATAATCTCAATGTCAAAATCAGAAAAGATAAAGTCTCAAAAGTGTTTCTGTCCTCTTTCGTGTGTCTCTCTACTAAAAAGACCTAAAAGATTATTTAAAATAAGTAAAATACAAATCCAAAATGGAATAGGAAAACTGCATTCGACAATTTGTACAGATGGGGTTACTGGCCATATAAGGAAGCATGGCCCGTACCTGGGCTCCAATTCCTAGACTTCAATTCCATGAGACCTTACGAGCTGTCTTTTGACTTATGGCCTGTGGAGGGCTTTGTTTGTCAGCTTTTCTGAAACTTTTCAAAATTCAATCCTCTAAGCATGACACTATCAATGACTCATGAAGAAGTTTATGGCTCATCTAATAGTTCATGGCTTGTGGAATGAACCACGACCCATAGAGTAGCTCATAAATCCTTAAAAACATCAATTCTGTAGAACTTTTCCCAAATTTATATTGAATCCTATAATTCTACAAAATACACATAAAAACACATCAAATCCACTAAGATTACTATGAGAACACACAAAATTTCAAGTTTTAAGCATCAAAAGTGTTGTATTTTAGTAGCACATTAACACCCTCAACTTAAAATCTTTGCTTTTCCTCATACAACAGACTCAAACTACATAAGAAGTATAGCAACACATAGACCTCAATCGAACAACATACCTCATCTCTAAATCAATCACAAACACCCAAGCTAGCACATTAGTGTATATCAAATAGTCATCAAAGAAATCAATACAGATCAATATATGTGACTATGAAACTGTGACAAGCAAAGTAACCATAAATAAGCAACAATCACTGAAATAGCACAAAATCAATAGTGTAACTCAAGTGCCCTAAAAAAAGGTCATTTATCTTACTGTTGATAGTATTTTCAGATTAATGCTTAGGACTAACAAAATCACTCACACTCCCAACAGATATTCAAACACTCTGCTCAACACCATATGTTTTCCCCTTTACTCATGACTTTAACCTTTGACTATTTAGACTAGGATCACTATAGGACTTTCTTGGTTTGTAACGTAGGCTTAGGGGGCTTTAGTATGATGTTTTAGGAACAAAATGACTAATGGCCCTCCTTGACACTGTGTTATTCTACACTTTTGCCCTACCAACACTGTCATTTTTGAATTATTTCTCCCTTCTCCTATTTTAAATCTTTTTGGGTGCTTTATTCAAACTTCAAAGCTCATTTCCTTTTATCTTTCACATTCTTTCCCTTTTTAGCTCATTATTTAGGCATCTATTTATTTTTCTTGCACCCATAGCACATATTTCCCCTTTTTTTCATACATCATTGCCTCCATCCCATTCAATGTGATTTTTCTTACATCAGCCACCCTCAACTTAGACTTTTTGCCTGAGTTGAGGTGCACAATATCCAACCTATGAACCAGGGCAATTTTGTAGCCACCCTCAACTTAGCCTTTTTATCACTGAGTCGAGGTGCATAATAGTCAAGGAAGGACTACAGCCAAATTCAGGATTTCACATTGAAAAAGGGATGGTTACTTAGGTATTTACAAAGAAAAAGGTACATGTAAAGCTCAAATATTAGGACCAAGGGATACAATAAGAATTTGGTTGTTTATTTAGGCTAAGTGCGCTAATATGAACAACGATCGAAGATCCTTTTCTAACAAATTAACCTATAGTTTTAGTCAAAGTAACAAGACAATTTCTGAATTGAAACACAGTATTAGAATTATGCAAAGAAGCTCACACATACTTCACACTGATTACACTTTCAACATAAACTCTCATATAATGTTTTTCATCATAATAAGACCTCAATATATTAGAACAAACACTATCAATTACTGAATTTACATGGTTGTTCACAAAACTACCTAACATAAATTCTTATGGGTATCATTTTCCATAAAGATAACTTATGCCATAGAATTTAATACAATGTATAACTAATACTACTTACACATCTTAAATGTGCTAGTTTAACAAAAAAATAAATGCCCTTAAGGAAAGAATACAAACAAAAAAAAACTCAAACTCAAAATTTTGGGATAGTTATAGGCCATGTTTACTCAAAGTTCACCAAGGCCTTTAACTACCTACACCCCATCAAAATAAAATTTGTGTTGTCCTCAATGCAACAAAATATAACTAAATCAAAGCATAGGGGTCAAAAAGAACATATCAGGGTGCCTATGCATCAATCTCTGGCTATGTCTGACCACCCTCAACCTGTCTATAGGTCTCTTCAGTGTCGGAAGCATGTCCGGAGGTTCCAGCACCCCTTATCCTCTCAAGCTCATGAGCCTGCCAATCTTTTTCGTTTGTAATGAAGTGTAATCTCATAATCTCAAGCTGCTCTATCATTGACAACCCTGCCTCTCACCTCAAAGCATCTAGATCATCACTCTCTAGGTGAGGCCTCTTCCCGAGGATATGGAGTGGTATCTCCTCAGGGACAAACAAATCAATGACCACCTCAGTGGTGTCAGGCGGAGGACGCACAAGTGGTGTTGATATTATTGCCCTCATCATGCTATGCAGCTACTAAATCTCCTCTCGAATGGTTATCAAGTTAGCAGGCTAGGCTAAACTGATGCTCTACTCTACTCGCCTCTTTAATGCATCTATACGGCTGTCTACTAGTGTAGGTCTCCTCTCAAGTGTGGCCTCAAGGGGTGACTCTACTCGTGCCTCAACCTTTGAAATCGATTGTTGAATGCAAGGCCTAATATACTGTAGAAACTGAGAACATTAGGATTCAATGCGAGCCTGTCACTGCACTAGGGCCTGGAATAATGCTGCTAACATGTCTACCATGTGAGCAGGGGAAGGTGTATGGGCATGGCCTCTGGTGTAAGAGAGAAAGTGGTAGTGGTCCCCCTCTCTCTCTCTCTCAGCCTCGATCTATAAGGGGCCCTCAATATCAGGAGCAACAGTAATAGAAGAAGAGGGAGGCTCAGACAGTGGTGTTGCGACAAACATCTCTGCTAAGCAAACTGAAGGGTGCGGTACTCACCGGAGGGTCATTGAATTCTTATCTGCATTTATCAGGCTAATGTCTATTATGTTTTGAACCTCAATCATAGTGTCCAGATGATGTAAAATCTCCACCCCCATTGCTATACATAAGCGATAGATCAAGAATGGGAAAGGGATAGAAGTGGACCTCTTTAGGGCCACCTCATGTATATGATCTGCTATCAAGCGGGTCTTATCAATATCATAGCGAGACAGGATACTGGAAACCAATACTGTGTGATTTGATGTTAGTATATTATCAGCATTTGTCAACCAAATCCACAATCAAATTACAGCCCACCAAAACTTACCGGTGAAGTTGAGTGATGCCTTTACAATTGTCACTAATGTAGAAATCCAGTCAGGGGTCTAGGCTCTGCTTTACAATATGATTGATGATCCATATCATAAGTGTGAAGTTTTGATCTAGATCTCCTATCAAAGCTTTGTCCCTGGTCTACCCTAATAGGTGATCATACTCAGTTATGGTCCTGGAGCCTAATACTCGGGACGAAAAAGAAAATGATAGATGGTGCTGTCAGATAAGTCAACTGGAACTACCCTCACCATCATTTATGTAATCTGAGGCTAAGAATGGTATCTCTTCCTCTTTAGGGTCGACTTCATTATAGTGGTGGATACGAAGTGTAGAACTCATGAATCATCACGTGGAGTACTTACCTGATGGAGCTGCCAACCACTCTAAGTTGTAGCAGGCTATGGTGTCCCAGAGTCCAAGGACACTGTCAAGGCTAGATGTGATGATTTGGGGTGCTCCTCAAATATGGTATGAACCTATCGGCCTCGCTCGTCATGCCTGAGGTCATCACTATAGATCTACTACATACACAACCTACTCATCAATGCATCTAGGGGTACAGGTAGTTCTGGGGTACTGAGGTAGACTCGGACTCCTCTCCTGATCCAAACTCAGAGCCCTCTCTGGAGGAAGTCATCTAGATGGAGCTACTTTTTCTATCACCTTTGTTGCCAGATTGGGGAGGTTGGACCACTATGGCCTGAGTCTGGGGAGGCACTATTTGTCTAGTAGCTGCCTATGTGTGTGGCCATTTGATAACTATAGTTGGATGGACATCGAGATCTTCAATGGACCTACTGGCCTCAAGATTGTTTGACGTACCCAAGGTCTTATCTCATAATCAGGTCTGCATGGCTTGAATCTCACTCTTTCTGGATTTGGGAGCAATCGTTCCTGAAATGTACACCATTTACACCTATTAGTCATAATAGTACAGGAAAAAAACCCAAATGGCTTCAAAAATAAATAGCAAAAGGATATACGAAGGCTCGTGTACAAGCCATAGGGAAAACTATGGGCCATAGATGGCCTTCATAGGTGGTAGGGTAGAGTAATTCAAGCTATTAGAGATGCACCCATGAGATCAAGTATGGTTATAAAATTAACTAAGGGCCATAGACTAAGTTGTATGTGTAATTCCAAACCAAAATCTATAGGCATGTAACCTCTAAAGTGAGGTTATGAGCCGTAGTTGAAATTATGTCCCATAAATGGTTTTTTCTAATGAGATCCCAAAAAACCCCCCAATTTGCTGGACTTACTTATGAGGGCCAACTATAGCCTGTGGATTAATCCGTAGGCCATAAAAGACCCCCGTCTGTAAAAATATAGCAACCTGGGTTTTCTATTTCCACAAAACAGGTTCCATTAATCAATTTTAAACACAAAATCACACCAAAAAACAAGGCATGTCAATTTAAGCAGAACAAAGCAAAATTGACGTACTCAACATATTTTCACCTGAGTTACCCTACACTACATGTACAAATCATAAAATTACCCTGCCACTTATAATTCCTTATACACATGACACTCCGACCACCATTGGACAACTAATGTACATGCTATCATTCACTACACGCAACCACATGCTAATTTTTAATCAAATAGTTCAATCTAATTTCAATGACAAGTGACTTTGTGATTTCAAACAAAGACAAAACAAATGCTTCATGGCTAATTACATTAATCATATTGTTCTGACATATACATAGTTCAACTTCAAGGGAAACTAAACCATTATTTCAAAGGATGTAATATTTTTCATATATAAGCACATCAATTATTAGCACATAAACCCAAAATACCATCCCTAACAATATTTCAACATATTGACATAATTTCTCATAAAACATAGAAATTAAAGTCAAGCACATATAAGAAATTAATCAAGAAGCAAAAAATTTACAAGAGGCAACCAAGAAAAATGAAACCCTAGGTGTGCCGGAGGGTAGTTAGAATTTGGTCAAAATTTTGATCGAAAAATATGGTGGTGGCCGAGATAGTGGTAGGAGTCGTTAAGGAAGAAGAAAGGATTAGGATATTTGCAAATATATAAGAAAAATGAGAGGTAAATGATTTTACCCTCTTTTAAATCAACTGATCGGGGTGGGTTAAAACTGGGTATAGGTCCCACAAAATCCTGATTATGAGCCATAAGAGAATCTACAGCCCATAGGTAGTATTCTTGTGGTTTACTTGGACCCTAGTCTAATAATATTAGCACTACAGATCTGTCTACGAGGCGTACATAGACATATGGCCCATATGTTGGATCATAAATGCTCCCAACATTTAGCATGTTTTGAAAATCATTCCAGTGGTCCATGAGCCCCATTCATGACCCATGTTTTTATCTACTAGCTATAAAGTTGGCTCATAGATTGGAGTGCTCAAAACATTGCATACTGGAAGTGAGTCAATGAATTAGTATACGAGTTGTGCTATGAACCAAGACAGGTAAAATTGGTCATAAAATCATCTTCTCTCACTTTTCAGCACTGATTTGCTAATTTAGCCCTTTTCCTGCATGTGCTTCACAGAATAAACTCTTACTCTATACGCCACCAGTCCTTGAGTCCAAAATTACAACCAAAAATAAGAAAATGAAGCTATATAAAAGTCCAAGAAAAAAGTAAAACAAAAACACAAATGTTACATCAGATATCTTAGGTTGCACTCTTTATTCTCACGGCACAACTTAGACAACTTGGTTACTCAGACTTCACCGAGTGCCCAAACATCCATGTTCAAATTATCAGGCCTCTTCCTAGACTGACGGATATTGAAGATGACTTCTTAATTATTCAATCAAAACTTTAGTTGGCCTGATTCTATGTCAACCGATTCTCGGCTAGTGTCTCGAAAGGGAATTCCTAAGATGATTGGGACTTCAAAGTTAACTTTACAATGAGGATCATGAAGTCTATAGGGAAAATGAATTATTTTACTTTGACAGGAACATCATATAGTATCTCTGCATGCTTTCACTGTCTTGTCAACCATCAACAATTGTAAGTTTATTGGAGTAGGGGCTCCCAAGACTAACTTCTTAAATACTACAAAAGGCATTAAATTGATGTTGGTACCTAAGTCACATAATGCCGTTGTAAATTCCACATCTCCAATTGTGTAGGGTATGGTAAATGCTCGAGATCTTCTCTCTTTTACACCAACTACCTCATTGCTATTGTGCTACAATGATGAATCTCTTGTCTCACAATCCTCTCTTTTGTCACCAATTCCTTCATGAATTTTACATACCTAGGCATCTTCTCTAATACCTCAATGAGAGGCATGTTGATTAGAAGTTGCTTCAACATAGAGATGAAGTGCTGAAACTTACCTTCCTCGTCTTTTCTTTTAGGTCTCTGAGGGAAAAAAAGGGGAGGTCTAGCTATAGGTTTCAAATTTTGTGGCATCACTACCTTATCGCTCACCCTATCCATAGTATTAGCATCTCTAGTCTTTGTATCCTTACTATCAACCATCTCTTCATGAACCTCATCTTTACTAATAAGCATCGGTAGGTCAATGGTTTGCTTTCCACCATGTATTGTAATGGCCATGCACTGTCCTTCATTCTTTGGATTCTGCATTGTGTTGCTAGGAATGTACCTTTCTGACACTAGTTTAATTGAGTTGACATTTGACCAAACTATTGCTCCAACTACTTGATAGAAATAGAATGAGATGCAATTTTCTACTCAATATTGGAGATGTCAGGTTTCATCCCCATTAAGTTCTCATCCTGAGCATCAACCTTCTTCAACAGTCGGTCAAACATCTCCTTGATTCATGAACTACTAGCCTAGAGTCATGATTGTGTGGTAGCATAAATGAACAATTTCTGTAACCATCTCTGCATCCCAAATCAGCATTTCTGTTCGAGCTCCTGTTTCTATCAAAGTAGCCACTTCAGCTATTGTCACTGGAAGCGTCATCTCTTTTGATGTTCTAACCTTGGTTTTCTTAGACTTTGGTACTAATAGTCCTGATTAGACCCTTGGGAGTTGGTACAGAAACCCCCCATATGATCAGTGACAAAGTAAGTATTCTCCTTATAGTAGGGCTTCTCATACATGGGTACTTATAGAGGCTGATGATTGACTACATTCACGCGCCCCTGACCTTGCTTCATCAATAAGCCTACATTAGTACTAATTCGAGCCAACTCTTCCATTATCTCCTCATTTATCTTCGCCTACTCAGAGTTTGTACTAATTGAGAAAGACCTCTTAGTCATCAATTGTCTCTCATCCCCCATGCATAGTTTATCTTGACTATATGGTCTAACCATTCAGCTATAATTAGGAACGGACAATCTAAAACTGAGGCTCTTATGATAGTGTCGGCAATAACTTAAATATTTTCATCTAGAGCTTGATCGAAGATTTTCTCAAAGACGTCAACAATGATCATGTGGTGAGGGACACTCCTTAAGCACTCTATAAACCTCTCCTACATAGTATTGATCGAACCACCAGGCAACTGCTCAAAGTTGTTGATCTGATCCTTTAATTTTGGCATCTTTAACCTAGGAAAGAAACTCTCCAAAAAAGCTTTCTGCATTTCTGCCCAACTTGTTATTGAACTCTATGGGAGCTCGAATATCCATATTATCACTCTACCTATTAGAGATAATGGAAATAAAAGGAGCCCAATGACATCCATGGATAGACTTACAGTCGAAATTGGTGTTATGTAGATGGTTATGCGGATCCTCTGATAGTAAGCCCATGAACAATCCTTTATTCTGAGAATTTGAAATAACCCACTCGAGAAGAAAAACATTATGTCATCTGATTAAGAAGGTAACACAATAGCACTGGTGACATCCATCACCATAGGGTAAATCCTGTATTGATTGAAAGGACCCCAAAAAGTGCCCGAACATGTGCCTCGAAAGTGCTCGAAATTGTAATATCCATATATCTAAATAGTCATTTGTTATTTCAAAAATCTAACTTCATATTCTTGTTTAGGGTATCAATTTGAGTGGGGAATAGGTCTAACCTAAATTTTAGAGCAATCGTATCAAAATCAAAAAATCACAAAAATATGATTTTGGAGGGTCAACTTTGAAGGGACATATTTCTTAGAAGACAAAAAAGGGGGTGGGCCACGGTCTATCAAATTAAAGCTCTTTTAATTAGCTTTCTAATGCACTTGGTTTCACCTCATTTTGAGTTTGGATGGAGTTATGCTCATTTTCGTGGAACTCTTTTGTACAGAAAATGCAATTCCAGTGAGTAGTCCATTTTGGTCCTATTTTCTCTTGACTTCGATCCAAGAGTTTTAAGTCTTGGGCCTAAGGGTTCCAGACTTGAAAATACATATACTTAGCCTTATTTCACCTTCATATCATCTTAAACATTCTCCAATACTCACAAAAATACTTAGACAAATATTTACTCTCAAATTCAAGTCCCAAAACTCAAGGCCAATCTTAAGGATTTAATCAAGGATTTCACTCAATCTTCAAATCCCCATTAAAACCTTCTTCAAGGTTTCTCCAAAAGCTAAGGTATGTGGTGTTGAACCATGGTACCTTCCACCCCTGGTGCCCAAGCCTCCTTTTTACGAATATTGCATTATTTAAAATTGATTTTACATGTGGCTCTTGTACATTGAGAAATTTACAGCACAGTGATTTTATGTCATGAAAGTATGATTGTTTTAGCATGTTTTGAACTCTAAATCTTGGATCTAATATTATATTTGATGAGGAGTTTTGATGTGTATGTCTTGAGGGTGTTGTAAGGTGTTGATTGATGGTTTTACAATGGATTTTCGAGCATAATTGCATCTTTAAATTGCATGATGGTTTAACCCCCTTTACAAACCTGCCAAGTGTTTGAAAAAATGTTTGGCTAGGATTTCTTGAGGAATTTTTGGTCCAATACATGTTTTATGAGTTTAATAAAGTTATGATGATTATATAATGATGAAATTATGATAAAATGATGTATGTATAGGATGATAAGAACGGAAGATATGTATATAAGTATGAAATGAATAAATATATGAATTTCAATCATGTAAAGCACCTTTGGTATTGCAAGGAAGTTGCTGGGCTCTCATGTTGCTATGTTCTTATGAATTGTTGATGACTTTTAAATTCTTAAGATAAGGTTTATGCTCTTGTCAATTGTGAAAGCCTACTAGAAGGGGTTATACACTATGTTACATGCTTTACCCTCTAGTGCAAGGCCAATTACTATATGTAGGGGTTATGAACTATGTTGTACACCTTACCCTCATGTACGAATGCAATATTCTTCTTATGTGGTTATATTACTCTTTATGATGTTATGCTACTCCTTATGAGGTTATGTTACTCCTTAGGAGGTTATGCCACTCCCTATGAAGTTATGTTACTCTTTATGAGATTATGCTACTCCCTATGAGGTTATGTTACACTTTATGAGGTTATAATACTCCCTATTAGGTTATGTGACTCTTTATGATGTTATGCTACTACCTATGAGGATATGTGACTCTTTATGATGTTATGCTACTCCCTATGAGGTTATGCTACGCCCTATGAAGTTATGTTACTCTTTATGAGGTTATGACTATGATGTACTTCTTACCTTCGTGTATGATTTGGATTTATGAACTCATGCTATATCTCTCACCATCTAGTATAAGGTAACTAGATAAGCTAATTATGTTATCACAATTGGTTAAGTAAGCTATGAAAGAATCGATATTTTCAAGCATGTTTTACTACAAACATTGTCCATGCATATCATATTGTTAAATTATGCCTATTGTTATGCATTTTGATTAAATTACCTATCTCTTGTTGCATTGCATCCCACGTACTTAGTACATTCCAATGTACTTACACATACTCTATGCCTACATGATTTGACCATGTAAGAACCGAAGTCCCACTTGAGCATCTCCCCCTACATGGCTATTATAGTTTCACTCAAGATTATTTGTGAGTCCTCTATTTTGGAGACGTTGGTCTATTTTTCTTATGTTATGCATTGATCCCTTCTTTTTTATTGCTATTTTGACTATGACGGTGAGCCTAGTTGCTTTGTCTTGACCCTCACTATATATCTGCATTTAGAGGTATTATTGGATAAGTTATGTATTACGTTTAACCTTTGACTCATGTATATTATTTAAGTATTAAACTCCTCTTTCTCCCTTAGTCCCATTTCACCTTGTTCATGTTTCTTATTATGTTTTATATTGCTTCTGTGACAAATGATGTGTAATGATAAGTTAAAAGGCTTGTTTAGGACCCTTCAGGCTCCCTATTCATCGTGTAACGTCGAGGCCCCATTTTGGGTCATGACAAACTTGGTATTAGAGCACTAGGTTGGAAGATCCTCAGAATCCAACACACTACGTCGATTAGAGTCTTATTCATGGTTGTGTTGTGCAGCACAACTATGAGTAGGAGGATATGAGAAGTTCTTAGGAAATGTTTTCATTCTTAATGGTTTATGTTGTGCTTTAGAAGTGACATAGAGTTTCCCCCTCTAACAAATTTTCTTTGCTATTCTAGTTGATCATGTCACTTCAATGAGGAAGGCAAAAGAAGGTAAGTTTAAGGTTTTGATGTTGATGGATCAGAGTTTCCCTATTTCTTTCATTATTGCTTTTGGTTGCTAGTAGGGCTTCTTGTGTGCCCAAGTTGTTGTGTGGATCTTTGGCATCTATCCTTTGTTGGGTTGTTGCTAGAAGGTTTATAAGTGTTGATCCAGGTTTGTATTGTATTAGATCTTGCTTTGTGAATTATTGGAGTTGGCATGGTGGATTTTGATATCATTGTATGGATTGAATGGTTGCATGCTTGTAGTGTTTTCATGGGTTGTAGGACCCACAGAGTTAGATTTGGACTCCCTAATGAGCCCGTCTTCAAGTGGGAGGTTAACAAATGGTAGCAAGGGAGGTAGATCTATTTCATGTCTTAATGAATAATTAGTCTCTAAGGGGTTGCCCTATGTGATAGTTGCATAGAGCCTTATCTTGTGATCTTGGTTAGACTCAGTATGAGGTGTTAAAGGTGTTGGGATGGTTTGGCTACTTGCATAGTATGCTTTTAGTGAGGGTAGTACCCGTAAGGTTGTGTTGTGATGGCTAAGGATGGGTTACTTGGTCAACTACAATGTGTTAGTAACTTCTCTAAGGTTGATCTCTGGTACTGGTATTGTCTCCCAGTGAAGATGAGGGTAGGTGATGTCCCTAAGTGTCTTTTCAGATTAGGAGTAAGCATTATTAGTATTGATGGAATTGTTTGGTTGTCTTGTGCACCAAGGGTGTTTGTGGATTACTTTAATATGGTCTTAAAACCCTACCTTTATATGTTTGTCGTGATCTCTAGTATTGAGGCATTGATTTGTTTAGAGCTTGTGAATCATTTGGGGGTAGTGTTGCAAGTCTTAGAGGATGAATGGTTGTTTGTTAAATATGATAGGTGTGCATTGTGGATAGCAAGAAGATGTTAGGATTCTTTAAGGATTATGAATGAGTGTGCATTACTTTTCCCTAGTAAGGCTAATGTTGCGGTCAGTGCTCTAGGTAGCCTAGCATGAGTGGATAGTGATGGCAAGAGGAGACTAATGGGGTCCATCGGTGGTTAGATTGGAAGTTAAGTTGAAAGAAGTTGAGCATGATGGTGTAGCATGCTTGATGGTTCAAAATCTTCTTGGGTTAAGAGGTCTAAATTAGGCAAGGCCTTGATTAGAGTTGGAAGTTTTGGGTGAGAAGACGATAGAGTGGAGGTTGTCTCCCAAAGGGAAGATAGTGGCTATGGTACCAAGTGGGTTAGGTGAATTTAAGGTTGACACTTGTGTTGAGGATTATGATTCCTTATAGAGTGTAGAGGGAGGTTGGTAAGGTTGCATAAGTTTAGGGATTAGCCTATGGATGTAGATATAGTTCGCCCAGTTATTTATGCTTCTAGGTGGATGCGATGTGTGTGTGACTCTAGTGTTTTAGAACTCTTTGAAGTTATGGGTGAGGTGGAGGATAAGTTTGGTTAGAGAGAGGTCCCGGTGAAGGTGTTGGATGGTTAAGTGGAGAGGTTGATTAATGGGGATGTGGTGTTCATTAAGGCCCTTTAGAAAAGTCGTCTATTCGTATGTGTCTCTCCAGAAGCCAAAGCAGGCATGGAGGAGCAATACCTGTATTTCTTTAATTCTATTCAAGATTATGATGACATGTCAAGTCATTTCTATGATTCCAAGTCTTATGTTTCAGCCCCTATGTCATTTATATGCATTCATGTTTAGGTTGGCAAGTTTATGATGATTTTAAACTTATGTCGAGGTTTTGAAAAGGGTGTCTTAAAGTGTATTGTTTCATTCTTGATGGGGCTGACATCTTTATGATTACTTTTCTTCGACATTCGGAATGAATGTTCCCAAGGAGGAGATATTGAAACGACCCAAAAAAGTGCCCGAAAATGTGCTTCGAAAGTGCCCAAAATTGTAATTTTCGTATATCTAAAACACCATCTGTTTTTTTGAAAATCAAACTTCATATTCCTGTTTAGGGGGTCAAATTGAGTGGGAAATGGGTCTAACCCAAATTTTAGAGCAACCGTATCAAAATCCGAAAATCACAAAAACACTATATTAGAGGATCAACTTTGAGAGAACATATCTCTTAGTAAACAAAGACATGGGTGGCCCACTACCTATCAAATTAACGTTCTTTGAATTATCTTATAAATGCACTTTGTTTCACCTCATTTCGAGTTTGGATGAAGGAGTTATGCCCATTTTTGTGGAATTCATTTGTGCAGAAAATGCAATTCCAGTGAGCAGTCCGTTTTGGTATTATTTTCTCTTGACTTCGATCTAAGACTTTTAAGTCTTGGGCCTAAGGGTACCCACACTTGAAAATACATATACTTAGCCTTATTTCACCCTCAATATCATCTGAAACATTCGTCAATACTCACCAAAACACTTAACCAAATATTTACTCCCAAATTCAAGTCCTAAAACTCAAGACATATCTTATGGATTTAATCAAGGATTTCACTCAAGCTTCAAGTCCCCATTAAAGCCTTCTTAAAGGTTTCTCCAAAAGCTAAGGTATGTGGTGTTGAACCATTGGGTCCTTTCACCCATGGTGCCTAAGCCTCCTTTTTACTAATATTGCATGATTTAAAGTTGATTTTACATGTGGGTCTTTTATATTGAGAAATTTACAGCACAATGATTTTAGTTCATGAAAGTATGATTGTTTTAGCATGTTTTGAGCTCTAAATCTTAGATATATTATTTGATATTATGAGGGCTTTTGATGTATATATCTTGAGGGTGTTATAAGGTGTTGATTGATGGTTTTATAATGGATTTTCATGCATGATTTCATCTCTAAATTGCATGATCTTTTACCCACATTAAACACCCACCAAGTGTTTGATAAAATATTTTGGTAGGATTTCTTGAGGAATTATGGGTCCAATGCATGTTTTATAAGTTGAATGATGCTATGATGATTATATGATGATCAAGTGATATATGTATGTGATGACCAAATGATGATAAAAAGGGAATATATGTATATAAGGATGAAAGGAAAGAATATATGAGTTTGAATCATGTAAAGCACCTTTGGTATTGCAAGGGAATTGTTGGGCTCACATGTTCTTAAGTTCTTGCGAATCATTGATGACTTGTTGGATTCATAGGATAAGGTTTATGCTCTTGTCAATTGTGAAAGCCTACTAGGAAGGGTTATGAACTATGTTACATCCTTTACCCTCTAGTGCAAGGCCAATTCCTACATGTAGGGGTTATGGGATATATTGTACACCTTACCCTTATGTACGAATGCAATCTACTCCTTATGAGGTTATCTTACTCTTTGTGAGGTTATGCTACACCCAATGAGGTTATCTTACTCATTATGAAGTTATGCTACTCTCTATAAAGGTATGCTACTCCCTATGAGGTTATGTTACTCTTTATGAGAAAAGGGTCCTTTCAAAAGTTATGCTACTCTCTATAAAGGTATGCTACTCCCTATGAGGTTATGTTACTCTTTATGAGGTTATCCTACTCCCTATGAGGTTATGTTACTCTTGAGGTTATGCTACTCCCTATGAGGTTATGTTATATGAGGTTATGCTACTCCCTATGAAGTTATGTTACTATTTATGACGTTATGCTACTCCCCATGAGGATATGTTACTCTTTATGAGGTTATGCTACTCCCTACGAGGTTATGTTACTCTTTATGAGGTTATGAACTATGATGTACTTCTTACCCTCGTGTATGATTTGTATTTATGAACTCATGCAATATCTCTCACTATTTAGTATAAGGTAACTAGATAGACTAATTATATTATCTCAATGTGTTAAGTAAGCAATGAAAGAATGGATATTTTCAAGCATGATTTACTACAAGCATTGTCTATGCATGCTATATTATTAAATTATGCATATTGCCTATTGTTATGTATTTTGATTACATAAACTATCTCTTGACTCAATGCATCCGACATACTTAGTACAGTCAAATGTACTAACGCATATGCTATGCCTACATGATATGACCATGTAGGAACTGGAGATCCGCTTGAGGATCTTCCCCCACGTTACTAGTATGGTTTCACTCAAGCTTATTAGTGAGTCCTCCATTCCGGGGACATTGGTCTATGTTTTATATGTTATGTATTGATCCCTTCTTCTTTATTGTTATTTTGACTATGAGGGTGAGCCTGGTTGCTTTGTCTTCACCCCCGCTAACTATCTACGTTTAGAGTTGTTGTTGGACAAGTTATGTATTACATTTGAGCTTTGACTCATCTATGTTATTTAAGTATTAAACTCCTCTTTCTCCCTTAGTCCCATTTCCCCTTGTTCATGTTGCTTATGATGTTTTATATTGCTTTTGCGACCAATAATGTGTAATGATAAGTTAAAAGGCTTGTTTGGGGACCCTTCGGGGTCCCCATTCACTGTATCATGTCTAGGCCACATTTTGGGTTGTGACAAACTTGATATCAGACCACTAGGTTGGAAGATCGTCGAAGTCCAACACACTGCATCGATTAGAGTCTTATTCATGGTTGTATTGTGCGACATAACTATGAGTAGGAGGATATGAGACGTTTTTAGGAAATATTTCCCTTCTTCATGGTTTATGTAGTACTTTTTAGGAAGTGTTTCCTTTCTTCCTGGTTATGTCATGCTTTAGAAGTGAGATAGGGCTTTCCCCTCTAACGAATGTTCTTTACTCTTCTAGTTGATCATGCCGCTTCAAAGAGAAAGGAAAAGAAAGGTAAGTTGAAGGTTTTGATGTTGATAGATCCGAGTTTTACTATTTCTTTCATTATTGCTTTTGGTTGCTAGTGGGGCTTCTTGTGTGCCCAAGTTGTTATGTGGGTCTTTGGTGTCTATACTTTTGTATGGTATATTATTGCTAGAAGGTTCGTAGGTGTTGATCCAAGTTTGTATTGCATTAGGTCTTCCTTTGTGAATTGTTGGAGTTTGCATGGTGGATTTTGATGTCATTGTATGGATGGAATGGTTACATGCTTGTTGTATCTTCATGAGTGGTAGGACCCGTAGAGTTAGATTTCGACTCCCTAATGAGCCTGTCTTCAAGTGGGAGGTTTTCAAATGGTAGCAAGGGAGGTAGGTCTATTTCATGTCTAAATGAATAATTAGTCTGTAAGGGGTTGCCCATGTGATCGTTGCATAGAGCCTTGTCTTGTTATCTTGGTTGGACTTAGTATGAGGTGTTGGAGGTCTTGGCATGGTTTGGCTACTTGCATAGTATGCTTTCCATAAGGGTAGCAACTCTATGGTTGTGATGTGATGGCTAAGGATGAGTGACCTACTTGGTCAACTACAAAAGGGTTAATCACTTCTCTAACGTTCATCTTTGGTATGGGTGTTGTCTCCAAGTGAAGATGAGGGTAGGTGATGTCCCTAAGTGTCTTTTCGGACTAGGAGTAAGCATTATTAGTATTGATGGAGTTATTTGGTTGTCTTGTGCACTGAGGGTGTTTGTGGATTTCTTGAATAGGGTCTTAAAACCCTACCTTGATATGTTTGTTGTGGTCTCTAGTGTTGAGGCATTGATTTGTTTAGAGCTTCTGAATCATTTGGGGGTAGTGTTATAAGTCTTGCGATAAGGCTAATGTTGCGATCGGTGCTCTGGGTAGCCTAGCATGTTTGGGTAGTGGTGGCAAGAGGAGATGAGTGGGGTCCATTAGAGCTTAGATTGGAAGTCAAGTTGATGGAAGTTAAGCATGGTGGTGTAGCATGCTTGATGGTTCCAAAACTTCTTGGGTTAAGAGGTCTAAATTAGGAAAGGCCTCGATTCCGCCTTATTAAAGTTGGAAGTTCTGGGTGAGAAGACGATAGAGTGGAGGTTATCTTCCAAGGGGGAGATGCTGGCTATTGTACCAAGTTGGTAGGAGAATTTAAGGTTGACACTTGAGGATTATGACTTCTTATAGAGTGTAGAGGTAGTTTGGTAAGGTTGCATAAGTTTGAGAATTAGCCTATGGATGTAGAAATGGTTCGCCCGATTCTTCATACTTCTGGGTGGATGGGAATTGTTGGTGACACTAGTGTTATAGAACTCTTTGAAGTTGTAGGTGAGGTGGCAGATAAGTTGGCTTGGACAGAGGTCCCGGTGGAGGTGTTGGATGGATGAGTGGAGAGGTTAATTAATGGGGATGTGGTGTTCATTAAGGCCCTTTGGAAAAGTAGTCTATTCGTATATGTCTCTCGGGAAGCTGAAGCGGGCATGGAGGAGCAATATCCATATTTCTTTCATTCTATTCAAGCTTATGATGACATTTCATGTCCATTCTATGATTCCAAGTCTTATGTTTAAGCCTCTATGTCATTCCTATGCATTCATGTTTAAGTTGACAAGTTTATGATGATTTTATACTTATCCCGAGGTTTTGAAAATGGTGTTTTAAAGTGTATTGTTGCATTCTTGTTGGGTCTGATCTCTTTATGATCACTCTTCTCTTGTACTTTTCCTTGACATTGGGAGACGAATGTTCCCAATGGGGAGATATTAAAACAACCTTAAAAAGTGCTCAAAAATGTGCCTCAGAAGTGCCTAGAATCGTAATTTCCATATATCTAAAAATCCATTCTTTATTTTGAAAAATTCGACTTCATATTCTTTTTTAGGCAGTCAAATTGAGCGAAAAATGGGTCTAATCCGAATTTTAGAGCAACCGTAAAAATTCAAAAATTGCATAAACGTAATTTTGGAGGGTCAACTTTGAAGGGGCATATCTCATAGCACACAAAGATTTGGGTGGCGCACAACATATCAAATTAAAGAACTTTGAATTAGCTTTCTAATGCACTTCGCTTCACCTTATTTTGAGTTTGAATGTAGGAGTTATGCCCATTTTCGTGGAACGCATTTGTGCAGAAAATGCAATTCTAGTAAGGTGTCCATTTTGGTTGTATTTTCTTTTGACATCGGTCCAAGACGTTTAAGTCTTGGACCTATGGGTTCCCACACTTGAAAATACATATACTTAGCCTTATTTCACCCTCATATCATCCTAAACATTCTCTTATACTCAGCAAAACACTTAGCTGAGTTGGAGGTAAAGTGTGACCCCCTATCAGAGCAAGTATTGTGAAATTGGTGAGAGAAATAACTAGGGTGTTATGCTCCTCATGAATTAATATTTACTCCCAAATTGAAGTCCCAAAACTCAAGACCAATCTTAAGGATTTAATCAAGGATTTCACTCAAGCTTCAATTCCCCATTAAAGACTTCTTCAAGGTTTCTCCAAACGTTAAGGTATCTGGTGTTGAACCTTTGGTTCCTTCCACCCATGGTGCCTAATCTTTCAAGGGATCTCAAAAGCTAAGGTATACGGTATTAAACCATTGATTCCTTCCACCCATGGTGCCTAATCCTCCTTTTTACTAATATTGCATGATTTAAAGTTGATTTTACATGTGGGTCTTGTATATTGAGAAATTTACGGCACCGTGATTTTAGTTCTTGAATGTATGGTTGTTTTAGCATGTTTTGAGCTCTAAATCTTTGAGCTAATGTTGAATTTGATAAGGAGTTTTGATGTATATGTCTTGAGGGTATTGCAAGGTTTTGATTGATGGTTTTACAATAGATTTTCGTGCATAATTTCATCTCTAAATTGCATGGCCTTTAACCCCTATTACACACCCACCAAGTGTTAGATAAAATGTTTTACTAGGGTTTCTTGAGGAATTATGGGTCCAGTGTATGATTTACGAGTTGAATAATGTTATGATGATTATATGATGATGAAATAGTGATGAAATGATGTATGTATGTGATGACCAAATGATGATAAGAAGGGAAGATATGTATATAAGATTGAAAGGAATGAATGTATAAGTCTGAATCATGTAAAGCACCTTTGTTATTACAAGGGAATTGCTGAGCTCTCATGTTGTTATGTTCTTGTGAAATGTTGATGACTTATTAGATTCTTAAGATGAGGTCTATGGTCCTGTCAATTGTGAAAGCCTACTAGTAGGGGTTATGAACTATGTTACATTCTTTACCCTCTAGTGCAAGGTCAATTCCTACATGTAAGGGTTAAGAGCTATGTTGTACACCTTACCCTCATGTACAAATGCAATCTATTCCTTATGAGGTTATGTTACTCTTTATGAGGTTATGGTACTCCTTATGAGGTTATGTTACTCTCTATGAGGTTATTCTACTCCCTATGAGGTTATGTTACTCTTTATGAGGTTATGGTACTCCTTATGTGGTTATGTTACTCTCTATGAGGTTATTCTACTCCCTATGAGGTTATGTTACTCTTTATGAGGTTATGCTATTCCCAATGACTTTATGTTACTCTTTATGAGATTATGCAACTCCCTATGAGTCCCTCATGTACGAATGCAATCTACTACTTATGAGGTTTTACTACTCCTTATGAGGTTATGCTACTCCCTATGAGTTTATGTTACTCTTTATGAGGTTATGCTACTCCCTATGAGATTATGTTACTCTTTATGAGGTTATGCTACTCCCTATGAGGTTATGTTACCCTTTATGAGGTTATGAACTATTATGTACTTCTTACCCTCATGTATGAGTTGGGGTTATGAACTCATGCTATATCTCTCACCCTCTAGTATAAGGTAACTGGATAAACTAATTATGTTATCTTAATGGGTTAAGTAAGCTGTGAAAGAATTAATATTTCCAAGCATGTTTTACTAAAAACATTGTCTATGCATGCCATATTGTTACATTATGCCTATTGCCTATTGTTATGCATTTTGATTACATTGCCTATCTCTTGTTGCTTTGTATCCCGCATACTTAGTACATTCCAACCTACTAATGAATTCTCTATGCCTACATGATATGACCATGTAGGAACCAGAGCCCCGCTTGATCATCTCCCACCACGTGGCTAGTACGGTTTCACTCAAGCTTATTGGTGAGTCCTCCATTCCAGGTTTGTTGGTCTATGTTTCTTATGTTATGTATTGATCCCTTATTCCTTATTGTTATTTTCACTATGAGGGTGAGCCCAGTTGCTTTTTCTTGGCCCCCACTAAGTATCTATGTTTAGAGGTGCTGTTGGACAAGTTATGTATTACATTTGAGCTGTGACTCATCTATGTTATTTAAGTATTAAACTCCTCATTCTCCCTTAGTCCCATTTTCCCTTGTTCATGTTTCTTATGATCTTTTATATTGCTTCCATGACCAATGATGAGTAATGATAAGTTAAGAGGCTTGTTTGGGGACCCTTTGGGCTCCCCATTCACCATGTCATGTCTAGGCCCCATATTGGATCGTGACATTGATTTCATGTGTTAGTCGTGGCTTGAAGATCTTGTGCTGGTGGATTCACATATTCAAGTGGTGGTGGATCATTATTATTCTAATTCAGTGTTGCATTTATGTTATCATTAGCAGCATTGTTCGAATTATTTTGGGCCATTCTTCTTAGTGTCTTCTGTATCTCAAGATCAAACAGAGTCAAAAGATTGCCTCAACTATGATCATTGTGCATACACTACACCTCTACGCTGAAACAAAAAAAAGAAACGTAAAATAAGAAAAATAAGATGGTATGCTCTGACTGGCTATCAATTTGTGGATGGAATGTTATGTTCAAATCTACCCTAGTGCCGAACTCTCTCTGGAAGGCTCTCCAATAACGATTAATTCATGAATTACCAAATTAAACTAGTCTAAAAGCCATATTCTCCTACAATGGCGCTAAAATTTTGATGTCACCCAAACTACACCTTCTATTTGAAGTTATAAACGATAGTTGACAAAATATATAACCTAACCAAGGTTAGGGTTGAATCCATAAGGAATATAGTCTAGATCTGGAGTAATTACAAGCAATTTGAACAAATTAACCTACTTATCTCCCAAAAGGGGGAGGGGGATTGTTTAATTGCAATAAATAAACCTAAACTAGAAGCAAGTATTGTGAAATTGGTGAGAGAAATAACTAGGGTGTTATGCTCCTCATGAATTCCTAACTTAGTGTCACCAGATAATCATGATCGTTTCTAGTGTATAGCATGCAGAACTGGTAAGTTAAGTTTACCAAATCCCTTGATCCAGTCGAGAGGTAAATTTCACTACATGATTTGATCCATCCCCGCAGTGTGACATTACTAACCCTTACCTTTTATTCTAGTACAACCGCCTATTGATATAATTTAGTTGATTAGATGATAGGGAGCACATCGAATCCTGTTAGTTAATCTCTTTTTTCTATTCATTAGTAGTTTGATCCAGTCAATAAGAATTAGGCTAGTTCTAATGTTGGTCACCATTAAAGAACATTCATAACAAAGAGAATTAATTACTACATGCATAAAAACTTTCCAAGAATTATGGATTATCCGATTTTCCCTTGTTAGTTCTTCATGGTTCTTACATCCCTAGTTGTGGATTTCGCAATGCATAATCATTGTAGATGAAAGAATTATGTTATGGAACTTCATACTTAGACACTTACAATGAAAAATTTAAGAACAAGAAATCCAAACTTCTCGACAAAAATCATAATGTAATAATCTCAATGTAAAAATCACAAAAGATAAAGTCTCAAAAGTGTTTCTGTCCTCTCTCGTGCATCTCTCTACTAAAAATACCTAAAAAGCTTAATTATAATAAGTAAAATACCAATTCAAAATGTAATAAGAAGACTGCATTCAGCAGCTTCTACGAATGGGGTTACGGGCCATATTAGGAAGCACGGCCCATACCTGGGCTTTGTACTCTGTAACATCCAAAAACAGACTTTAATTCAATAAGACCTTCTTACGGGCCATCTTGTGACTTATGACCCATGGAGGGTTTCATCTGTCAGCATTTCTGAAACTCTTCAAAATTTGATCCTCCAGGTTCAACACTCATGAAAAAGTCTATGGCTCGTCTAACAGTTTGTGGATGCAACATCTGAAACTTTGCCCTTCACTGGATCTGACTCACAAAATCTCTCTACGGCTCGTGGAATGAACTATGGCCAGTAAAGTAGCCTATAAATCCTCAAAACCTTCAAGTCTATATAACTTTGCCCAAAAGCATACTTAATCCTATAATCTTGAAAAATACACATAAAAACATATCAAAGCAACTAACATTGCTTTGAGAACACATACAATTTCAAGTTTTAAGAATCAAAAGTGTTGTATTTTGGCAGTACATCAATATCACTTTGGAGCGTAAATGTCTAACATCTCTAGTAAAAATAGCTACTAGCTCCTCTATAAATGCTAACCGTTCATCCAACTCAACTAAATTATACCATAACACTTGTGACTCATCTAGCACATTATGAGCAGAATATCAAAACATGAAAATTGGATGTATGGCTGAGTATACCAAAGGCAATGCAAGCTCATATGTGACTACATCAACCCTTCTCAAGATCTTGAATGAGTCAATATATCGAGGACTAAGATTACCCCATTGGCCAAATATCATCACCCCCTTTAAGGGCGATACCCATAGAAATACTCAGTCACCAACATGGAAGCATAAGAGATGGCATCGCCAGTCAGCATAACTCTGTTGTCGACTCCCAATAGGAGTATGAAAATGCTTATTATATAATACCTCAAACTATGCCATCTAGATGTTGGAATGATAGTTATTATTATAAGAAAACTCTGCCAATGGTAAAATTTGATCCCACTTACTGTCAAACTCTTATAAACTGGACTGCAACATATCCTCAAGGACCTAGATGGTATGCTCTGACTGGCTATCAATTTGTGGATGGAATGTTATGTTCAAATCTACCCTAGTGCCGAACTCTCTCTGGAAGGCTCTCCAGGAGTTGGAGGTAAAGTGTGACCCCCTATCAGATATAATGGATATTGGCACTCAGCAAAAACATACTCTCTTCTACATGTACACCCTGGCCAGCTACTCGGCACTATAAGAAGACTAAACTGAAATGAAATGAACAAACTTGGTCATTATATCAATAATAACCGGATCATTGTCAAAACCCTTAGAAGTCTAGGTCAAACCATCACAATATCCATAGTAATCTGCTCCCACTTCCACTCGAGAATGGGTGATATCTAAAGCTTGTCATTGGGTTTCTTATGCTTGGTATTTACCTGCTGATAGATAAGACAATGGGATATATAGTCATCTATATTTCTTCGCATTCCATCCCACTAGTAATGCTGCCTCAAATCTCTGTACTTCTTTGTCATGTGCATCTAGAATCATGAGCCTCATGCAAAATCAACTAAATCAGATCACTGACTTTGGGAACACATTATTTGATACCAAACTGGAGGACACGATCTGAATCTACCATGGCCTAGCCTCTACAAGTCTGCAACACTGAGGGCCACTAATGCTTAATCCTCGTACTATCTAGCAAAAATCTAATCAAATAAGAAGGATTAAGCCCACCAATCATCGATTGAGAGCCTAAAATATCCAAATTTATTAGCCTATTAGCTGAGGATTGAATATGAAAGGCTAAAGGCTTCTCCACAGTTAGTAAGTATGCTAGGCTGCCCATGTTGATCTCCTTCCAGCTCAAAGCATCTGCAACTACATTTACCTTACCTGGTTATAGAGAATAGAGAGGTCATAATCAGCTAACATCTTCATCTATCACCTCTACCTGGAATTCAAGTTACACTGGCTCACAATGTACTGCATGCTGTGATAGTCAATATAGATTTCACAGTGAACCTCATATAAATAATGTTGCCATATCTTTAGTACAAATACTAAAGCTGCCAACTCTAAATCATTATGTGGTAGTTTTACTCATCAGAACACAACTATCGTAAGGCATAGGTTATAACTCGACGCTGTTGTACCAACACATTACTTAGGCCAATCCTGGAAGCATCATCATAAACTATAAACCCCCCGCCCTCAATTGGAAGAGTTAAAATATGTTGAGTTATAGTCAATAACTCCCCTAGTCCCTAAAAGCTTTTCTCACACTCCTCAGACCACCCAAATAGAATACCTAGATGTGTCAATCGAGTCAGTGTGTATAACAATGGTAGAGAATCCCTTGAAGAATCATATGTAATACTCGAATAAGCCAATGGAATGGAACTCCGAACCTCAGTAATAGAAGTGACCTTAGCCCAGCGATGCATAGCCTCAATCTTTGTCAAATCTACCATAATACCATCCTTTGATATTTCGTGCCCTAGAAACACCACAGACTCTAATCAGAACTCATATGGAAAACTTGACATACAACTGATAGTCTCTCAATATCTAGAGTACAACCCTCAAATGTATAATCTAGAATAGTTTTTGCAACACATAAATAAAGTTTTCTGGATCTTCCTTCAGTATGACCCTATGAACTCTAGAGGGTTTATGCTCAAGAACTCGCAAATCCTAGAAGTGTCAAGAGTATCTTGTCTCCACCCTTCTTGCCAAACTCTAGGTGGTATCTGAGCTATAGATTAAATGTCCTGTCAAAGCTCAGCATTAAAGATTTCTGGTGGGTTCATCCTCAAAAACTCGCAAATCCTAGAAGTGTTAGGAGCATATTGTCTCCCCCCTCCTTACCAAACTCCAGATGTTATCACTGTCTAAGCTAGAGTTTGAATGGCTTGTCAGAGTTCAGCATTAGAGATATAGCCTATGGTGGTTGCTCAACAGGCATAGGTAGGCCTCTTGGCATCTCAAGAACTTGTTGTTCAGCCTAATTCACATTTTGTTTAGTGGGGTATCCTCTACCCTTAGCTTGTGCTTGATGTCCAACTGCTCTCCCGGGAGGTATGATCTGAAAACAACGTGTGAACACATGAAACAGAATACTAAAAGAAGGTCAACACTTCCTTGTGTCATGTATCCTCCCCATTATGGATGTGGCGTGCTTCATATCAATAATAAGGACTCTACTAGACATAGCTTCACAGACACCCTAGGACCCTTAAACTCTATGCTCTGATACCAAGTTTGTCATGCCTCAAGAGTACACCCTGGATATGGCTGGCACTTAAAAATCATTTCTAATCCCAAGCTAACCACTTGGCCTGGCTACTTTACTCAGCGGAATACTTAAGCAAATACTATAGGCTAGAACCAAACACAACTACTAAATCAATGTCTGTAATTATAATGGAACAGACCAACAGAGAAGATTAACAACCTGAAAAAAATACTAAAATATTATCCATCAGTCTATGAAGCCTCTACAAGTTGTGACTAGAGAATGGGTAATGCGATAAGCCATGGATACCTCACATAAACAATAACAACTATAGTTGAAAAGAACAACAATAAAGAGCCTCTAACTGCAAAGAGGTCTCACCATTGGCAAGTAGAAATGCTTGATCATCTGATGATACGCCTACTGAGGGGCTCTATCACTTGTGTCTGCATCATAAAATGATGCAAGCCCAAAGGACGTCAGTAAGTGAAATGTAGGAATATGTAAAATAGCTAAAAACAAGAAAACTCAGGATATAGTGCTCAAATCACAAATTTAATGGGAAAATAATTTACTAACATGAGAAATGCATTATAGTAAAATATTTGATTTAATGCATAAATAAATGCAACTCTATCTGTGTCTGAAAATGATGAATACTATAATTTGGGGAGTTTCTCTAACCGACAATTATCACTATGAGTATTCTAATGATACAACATCTTACGAACATTACCAGATCCATCTCATACCTTACTAATGTAAGGGATGAAGTGCTTGGGATTCATATAAACTAGGCCATCTCAGTGGCATATGAGGAGCTGGTCATCTGGTACAATCTTATCCTATGCTGGCTATATAGTTTATGGGGTTTGAGTTATCTGAACTCGTGCCCATATCGATGCTCAATACTACTCTCAAAGCATGCATTGTGCTCAATAATTGTGAAGATGTCCTACTTTAGGAGAAAACAAAAAATATGCTACTTGGAGCTTTAGCTCTATATATTTTCTTTATACTAGTTTTTCTCAAACTTGTCTCTTAACTAAATCTCAAGAAAATCTTTTAACTCAAAATGTACATAAATTTGGGTAAATGTTTGTGGTTAACTAATCATTCTTCAATGCAAGTAAAACATGTCAGGGAAATAATTCTCAACTCAACTAGGATCCGTGTAACTGTAATAATACTTCATGATTTAAAGAAACGTGCTCAACAATGAAACTCTTAAAATAAGACATATAACTGTAATAATATTTTATGGTAAAATTTTAGTATTTCTCAACAACTTCACTGGAATGAAACTGACTTGACTCATAGCAAGATTTCTTGCTAAGAAACATAGAATAGGCACAAAACTAGAACTTTAGGTGGTCTTACATACCTGGGCACGAGTTCTCTTAGACATTAGAAAGAATTTAGCAAACCTTAGCCCTTCTCCCTTTTCCCTAATTGGTATTTTTCTTAATGATGTTCGTGAAAGTGAAAAGAATGGTGTGGATTATTGATTTTAGGGCAAAAATGAGCTTAAAATGACGGGATTGTGGTCTAGGATGGGTGGAAAAAAGACTAGAATGCGCTTACTTTTTAAAACTAAATATCAGGTACTGTGGTAGAGCAAGTCTGAGATGCAGACTTTTCGCACTTCAATTTATTTTTTACAGAAAACTTAAAATGCATTCAGAAACTATTTTTCCATAAAATAACAAATGCATCACATATTTCAAATGCATTTTACGAGCAATTTCATATAAATCATTTTTCGATTGATTTTCTGATCTCGTATAAATAATGGGACAAAATTAAGTGCAAGTCTGCGACAAGTTCGTGATAAGTCTGTGATGCGAATATATCGCGTACTTTTCTAGAATTACGTTTTTGCCTCGAAAAATTATCTTTCGATCCAATTGCTCTAAAAATCAACTAAGATCATTTTCTCAAATAATTTTTCATGCTGATCGCATTTTTAGCTTCAAATTTGGCAAAAGATTTTGAGAGAATGTGTTATTTGAGTGATCTTTTATCTAGGGGCGTTTTGGTAACTTCTAAGGTGTAACAAATTAAACTCCAAATGAAAATCTACGCGTATATTTTATTGGGCACTTTATGTGTGAATTTTCTTTCGGTTTCTAGTTCCCAAATTATGACAAAAGATTTTTTTTGGCTCGAATAACATTTTTTCTACAACTATAGTCCCAATAGATAATAATGGAAGTAGCTCAAATCCAAATGTTGGAAAAACCCATGTTGTAAATGATAATCTATACGTTTCCATTCAAGTAATCCTATTGTTAGCATGGCAAGATAGAAAAGTTTTATACTCCTAAGATTTTATCACGATAATTTATATTTTCAATAACTCTAAATGTGAGTTTGAATAAATATCTGCTAATGCACGTCTATAAAGCACAATATATACTATAAGTACTTGGTAGTGGGTAATAAATTTGTCAAATATGGATGCTATTGGTCATGTTTATGTATATCTAAACAACACTCATATTTTAATCAAGGTGAAATACAGTAATAATAGTGTTCTAAACTTGTTTAGATTTTTTGAACTATCAATTCCTTCCTAATAAAAGTTTATTTTCAAAAAAGTTGGTGCTTTGCCAAAAAAAATTCTTCTTTTTTTTTAACAGCAAATCGCTAGGCAGGATGCTTAAGTTATTAATAAAGTAAAAAGAATCTTAAAGAGAAAAGTACAAGGATGGAGGGCTATATGGTGTTGGTTGATAATGATGATTATGGGTAGTATCTTATGATACAGTGCATGGTTGACAAAAGTGATTAACTATGATTGATGATTATAGCAGTTGATAATTTGTAGTAGAATGACATTGATAACTAATAGAGATTGTAAATGATGATGGCTAATTAGTTAAGCTTGTTAAGTAGCATCTATATCCATATTTGTTTTTCATTACTGTGATGGATTTGATAATAAACATTATTATAATACTATTTATAAATCATAAAATAATTAAAGATATATTCTTAACTATGAAAACATAATTGTCGATTGAACTTAAAGAGTTAATGGAGAAGTATGACCAATACATATTCAAAACGGACAGCAAGCTAAGGCCATAAAAGTATACTGAAAATTCAAAAGAAAATAGAAGGTGAACATTCCACAAATGATCCCTTCTTGCTGGTCTGTTACAATCTATCTTGAGATGACATATCCCACATCGGCTAAACACAGGAGTGATGCTAGGTATATATGTAAAGGACTGATCTACATCTTGTGAGACACCTTTTGGGGTGAGCCCAAAGGGATAAATCCGTGATGGGCTAGGCCTAAGATCGGACAATACCGCACAGTGTTGGGCCGGGTCATTACAAGTGATATCAGAGCTACTTCTATGTTAGCCTTGTCAATGTGGGACTTGAGTTCAACTGAGTTTAGGCGAATCCCAGTAAAGCGGGGCAAACCTCAGTACTGAGTCTACGTGAGTCCCATGCGGTGAGGCAAACCTCTACGAGGATGCTGAGTCTATAAAGGGGATGTATGTAACAATCCATCTTGAGATGAGATAACCCACATCGGCAAAACACAGGAGAGATGTTGGGTATATAAGTAAATGATTGGTCTATATACTATGAGGCATCTTTTGGGGTGAGCCCAAAGGAACAAATCCGTGATGGGCTAGGCCCAAGAGCAGATAATACTTTGCAGTCTCGGGCCAGGTCATTACATAGTCATTTAAACTTTTGCACCAATTACGCTTACCTACAAATGAAAGAGTGCAAATATCATAAATATTAAAATCGCAAAATATTGTTAATAATATTTTTAAATTGATAATAAAACAAAAATAATTAGAAAGAAAATAATTTAGTAGAACCTCGATTGAATATGAACTACTGCGAGAAAGGATCCACTGGCAAACCAATCAAAGCAAAGTTCAGATCGTACAACTCATTGACAGATACATGTTCCTTCTATTTCCCCAAGTAAAGCTCTTCGCA
>DF359093.1:9468-22637 GCA_000787875.1 Solanum virginianum
TACTGCACGTCCAACGTCTACAAAAATCACAATAACACTCATAATTAGCTATAATCCCTTTTTGAACCTTAAATCCCAAATTTGCCCCAAATTTTATAAATATTTCATGGCACTTATGTAACACCCCACACACACACTATAAGTATTTGTGCTATGTATATGAAATATGATATGGACTTTCAAATTAGTGTCAATTTTAAAAGTGGTTGCATCTCACGTTGAAGGGCGTCATGTGTACTAACGAACCTCATTTTTATCACAATTACAAAACAGGGCAGCATCCAATTTATATACATATTTATCATATTCAAGTACTCCTATATACTCCAAGAACTATACTTCATCACCCAAACGTCAAACGTATACTTCCAACATTAAAACATAACATTTAATTATATACATGGACCCCAATTCGACCAACACTTCAAATACACATATAACCTAATTCCCAATACCTCTTGCACCCCATAAGGATCATATTCATGCCATCTAAACACAATCTCATAGCTTCAAGACAATATAACACTATTTACATCCATACTTGAAATTTGACCCTAACCTTCTTTATTCACAATTCTCTTTAACAAGTTATTCTTTCAAGATTTCCTTTCAATTTAACATATACCAACACCCATACAAGCTTTAATTTACATAAAACAAAGTTAGAAATCAACATACCTTTTAAACCCCTTTAATGGATTCAAATCGCCAAAGTCATAAAACGAAGTATTTTCTTGGCCAACCAACGCCTCCACGCTAATTAGGGGACCCAATATACTAGGCCTGTAGCATCAAAATAATTATAGAACCGAAAAACACAATTTTTTTTGAAAGTCACTGTAGCAAGCAACCCGAGAGTTGCTTCAACTGGGACTATTTTTGGTCTTGAAAATTTGGCTAAGTGTGGAATGAATTAGAAGAAGGAAGGGAACACATGTATATATTCTATTCTCCTTTGACCCCACCACAATACTCACAACTTCTTACATAACCAGAGGTTAGACATTATACCATGACAAACCTTATATTAGAATATCTCTTTACACACACACACACACACACACACACACACACACACACACACACACACACATATATATATATATATATATTCTATTCTCCCTTGACCCCACCCCAATACTCACAACTTCTTGCATGCCCAGAGGTTAGACATCATACCATGACAAACCTTATATTAGAACATCTATTTAACCAGTAGGTAGAACCAGTCAAGGTTGAACCAGGGAGATAAAAGACAGATTATTGCATCGTGTGAAGGTAGACGGCTGGATTTAAAGATCAAATTCAAAAAGACACAAGGAAACAAGTGTAATATGATAATAGTTCTTACAAGTATGTCTTGACCTATCCAAGCAGATATCCTTTCAAAAAGTCGCAAGAGAACAAGTGTAATATGATAATAGTTCTTACAAGTATGTCTTGACCTATCCAAGCAAAGGAGACACGATGGAAAATCGCCCACATAACAGCGAAAGCTAAGCAGAAAGGAGAAATTACAAGAGTAAGATATGAAACAGGCCCCAGAAGTGGAACTTTAAGACACGATTCCTGAGCATGTTCAAACCATCTGAAACTACATGTATATATATATATATATATATATATATATATATATATATATATATATATATATATATACACACACACACACACACATAAAATACACCTCTTTGAAAAAATTCCACTTTGACCCAAAACTTTCCAATATTGTCTTTGATCCTAAATTTTCATAACTGTTCCAATGCACGAAATGCGGGTTCTAATATTTTGTGTATGTAGAATTTTTTGAGTATTATAATTGTGCTTACATGGTGTAAAATTCCTTACTATAGTGATATCAGTTACTCCTCTTAGCCCGCGACTTTTTCCTTATTTAAAAGGGTTTTCACATAATATTTTGGGGTTATTATTTTCTCATATTTTTTCTACTATTTTTTACCATATATTTTTGTATTTGTCTACTTTTTCCCAGCAGACCTTCATCCTATATTCCAAATCTAAAAATCCTTCGACTATCATTATATGTTGTTATTGAATTTTGAGTAATAATATATTAAGAAATATTTCGAATTGAGATTGTTCCTTCTATAATACACCTTCGATGATCATAGCAATAGATCAAATAGCAAACATATTTTTTTATACTTCAACTCACAAATTCACTTTGAGCTTTTCTATCATCTCCAACTCCAATATATCAAACCAATTCCTGTAAACTAATCGACCATACAAATTTATCAAATATGTCGTCTTCGATTAACAGCCTCAAATTCAATTCAACCATATTATCATTACCTGTTGAACCGAGTTTTACTAAAATCATGACATAGGATTTCTTGAAGAAAAAAAAAGAAGCAACAAGAAGAAAGTACTGTGTTTTGGGGTTCCATATCAATGAAAAACAAAGTTACTAAACGAAAAGACAAAATAAGATGAAAAAGAAAAGAGAAAAAAGAAAAAGTGTCATGAAGCGTGCAATTGTAATAGTAAAAGGATAGGAATAATTGAGTTGAGTGGATTGTGGGTCCCACATCAATTATAATGTCTTCTCCTCATTTGGCTATAAATAGCCTACGACATTGTAAACGAAGAACAGTGTAAGAAAAATATACAACAGAGCAATAATATTTTCTCTAACTTTCTCTCCTTTCTTATTAAAATGTCTAATATTTTAAAAATTGAATTTACCGTCCTTAAATATTTCTGGATAAATTATTCATCATGGACATTAGATGCTGAACTGCATTTAGAATTAGTGGGTCTGGCAGACACCATTAAAGATGACATTAAAGCATCTAGTCAAAACAGTGCCAAAGATTTATTTTTTCTCCGCTACCATCTTGACGAAGGATTAAAATTACAATATCTGATAATAAAAGTTCCCCTAAAATTGTAGAAGTATCTAAAAGAAAGATACGACCACCTAACGATGGTCGTCCTTCCACAATCACATCATGATTGGTTAAATTTAAAACTATTAAATTTTTAAAATATAATTGAGTATAATTCAGCAATGTTAGAATCATATCACACCTGAATTTATGCAGGGAAGAAATAACTGAAGAAGATATCACAATATGACATTGCAAATATGCTCGTGTAACAGCAATATCACGATATATTTACTAAATATTCTGAATTACTTTTCCACCTTCTTATTGCTAAAAGACATAATGAATTTTTAATGAAAATTCATGATAGTCGGCTTGTTGGTTCTTCATCACTCTTCTGAAGTAAACCAGGCGAATTATAACTAATGAGAAAGAAATTATGGCCCTAATCATGGGCGTGGCCATGGCCGTGGACAAAAAAAAATCATGATAGTCGTCTTGCACCGAGGCACAACTAACAATTTAAAAAGAAGGAAGAAAAGTCAGAAGCTTTCCCAAAGAAAAATTCAGAAAGCATATGTCATAGATGTGGAGATAAAGGACACTGGTCAAGGACATGCCAGTCATCTAAACATCTTGTTCAGCTATATCAGGCTCCATTAAAAAGAGCCAAAAATTCAGAAACAAACTTTTTGTTTGAAGATAATATGGAATCTATGCAACTGGATGTGGCTGACTACTTAAATTTTCCATAAGGAAGTTTAAATATTGATAAAAATATGAATATTGATAAGCATGATAATATTTAAAATAATTGTCTTAATTTGTGTGTGTATTGGTATTTTTATAACCTATGTAAATGAATAAAATTGTATTTGTCTTTCTTATTATTATATTTATGCAAGACTGTTTATTAATATGCATGAGATCTAAATAAATATTTACTTTATTATTTTTCTCTGTAAAGAATGAATATGCCTCAAATTTTGTTTGGATCAATAATCAATCGCGAAGATATTTGTGTAATTGATAGTGAAATGACTCATGCAATTTTTAAAGATGAGAAATATTTTTTACTTTACATAGAAGAAAAACAAATGTTACTACAATATTTGGTAGTACAGAAATAATTGAAGCCTCCAAAAGAGCTACTATATTTCTACCTAAGACAAAAATTGTTATAGAAGATGCATTGTTCTCTTCTAAATTTCCAAGGAATATGCTCGGTTTAAAAGATATCTGTAGAAATAGATACCATGTTGAGACACTAAATGAAATGAATATTAAATACCTTGGTATAACCAAGAGTGTCTCAGGCCAGATATATACTTTGAAAAATTATCGACTTTGTCGTCTTAGCCTATATTATGTAGAAATTAGTGCAATTGAAGCACAGTTGATCTTAAAATCATAAGTTTATTGATACAAAAACTTTTGTACTATGGCATGACCGAGTAGGTCATCTTGGATCAATAATGATGAGACGAATTCTTGAAAATTCAACTGGTCATCCATTAACGAACCTGAAGATTCTTATAAATGATGAAATTTCACATGCTTCTTGTTATCAAGGCAAATTAATTACCAGACCATCAATCCTGAAGGTTGGCATCGAATCTCCGAGATTTATGGAATGTATACATGGGGACATATGTGGACCTATTCATTCACCTAGTGGGGTATCTAGATATTTTATGGTCATAATAGATGCATCATCAAGATGATCTCATGTGTGCCTTTTACCATCCCGCAACCTGGCGTTTGCTAGGCTACTGGCACAAATAATAAGATTAAGGGCGCAACTCCTAGATTTTCCAATTAAATTTATTCATCTAGATAATGCTGGAGAATTTATATCTCAAGCTTTTGATGACTACTACACATCAATTGGGATAAAAGTTGAACATCTGGTAGCTCTTGTTCATACTCAAAATGGCCTTGCAGAGCGCCTACAATTAATAGCTAAACCACTGCTTAATAAATCAAAATTATCCATTAATGTGTGGGGTCATGCTATCTTACATGCAACAACACTTATACATCTCAGACCGACTAATTATAATAAATACTCTTCATCACAATTAGTATTTAGTCATGAACCAAATATAGCTCATCTCCAAATTTTTGATTGTGCGGTATACGTGCCTGTAGCACCACTGCAACGTACTAAGATGGGCCTTCAATGAAGGTTAGGTATATATGTTAGGTTTGACTCACCCTCCATAATTCGTTACCTTGAACCGTTGACAAGAGATTTATTTACAGCTAGATTTGCAGAGTCGATTTGATGAAATAATTTTTCCGCAATTAGGGGGAGAGAAAAATGAACAAATAGGAGAAATTTCATGAAAAGTTTCATCACTTTCTCATTTTGATTCACGTACATGCATATGTGAACAGGAGGTCCAGAAGATCATCCACTTGTGTACAATAGCAAATCAAATTCCAGATGCATTTACTGATTTGAAACAGATAACTAAGTCACATATCCCTGCAGTGAATGTGCCTATCCGGATTGATGTTCCAAAGGGGCCATATGCTAGTATCATAGCTTCTGAATTCTAAACTGCCTGAAGCATGATAGACCATTGGGTTCAAAGGAAAAAATCATAAAAAGAGAAGCTTAAGGAATAATAAAGATGATACTACAAAAGAACTTCCTAAAGAAGGTCAATACTCTAGAAATTCTATCAGTGAACCCGAGACTCAAGTGAATGAAGAAATTCTTATAAGTTCTACCGCTTATGAGATAAATTTAGATTGATCAAAAATTACAGTGAATAACATTTTTTCATATAATGTTGCACTTAACCTCATGCAAGATAGTGAAAGTCTTGAACCTAAATTCATCGAAAAATATCGACGTAGAGATGATTGACCTAAATAGAAAGAAGCAATTCAATCAGAGTTGAATTCACTCTCTAAACTTAAGGTATTTGGACCTATAGTCCAATCCCTGATGGTGTAAAATCAGTTGACTATAAATGAATTTTTGTGTGAAAGTGAAATAAAATTGTAAGATACAAGGCACACCTTGTTGCACAAGGATTCTCTCAAAGATCTGGTGTCAACTATGAAGAAATATATTCACCTATTGATGGAATAACTTTTCGATAGTTCATTAGTTTAGCTGTACATGAAAATCTTGAAATGCATCTAATGGATATAGTTACAGCTTACCTTTATGGTTCACTTAACAGTGAAATTTACATGAAAATTCTAAAAGAATTTAAATTGTCCGAAACATGTACTAAATCTCAAGAAATATTCTCAATCAAATTGCAAAGATCATTATGTGGTATGAAATAATTAGGCGTATTTGGTATAGTCACTGTAGTGAGTACTTGATAAATAAAGTATATATAAATTATGTCATTTTCTATGCATTTTCATTAAAAAAAATGGGATCAGAGTTAGTAATACTCGTTGTTTATGTTGATGATATAAATCTCATGGGAACTCTCGAAGAGGTCCAAAAGGCAATTGAATATATAAAGAAAGAATTTTAGATGAAAAATCTTGAAAAGACAAAACTTTGTCTGGGTCTACAATTTGAACATTTAGCAGACGAGATTTTTATTCATCAATCTGCCTATACTGAGAAAATCTTAAAATGACTCTATATGGACAAAGCATATCTATTAAGTAATCCAATGGTTGTTAGATCACTTGAAGTGAATAAAGATCCATTCTGTCCCCCAGAAGAGAATGAAGAACTCTTTGGTCCAGAAGTACCATACCTCAGTGCTATTGGAGCACTTATGTATCTGGCTAATTCAACTAGACCTGATATATCATTTTCTGTTAATTTGCTAGCAAGGTATAGTTATTCCCTAATGTGAAGGCATTGAAACGGTATCAAACATATTTTGCGATATCTAAAAGGTATAATTGATATGAGTTTGTTTTATAGTAACAAAGGCTGTGCAGACCTTGTTGGTTATGCAAATGTAGGTTATTTATCAGATCCACATAAAACCCGATCTCAAACAGGCTATCTGCTTACATACAGAGAAATTACTATATCATGGTGATGTACAGAGCAACCCATTGTTGCTACTTCTTTAAATCATATTGAAATAATAGCAATTTATGAAGCAAGTGGAGAATATGTGTGGTTGAGATTGATGATACATTCTATCAAAGAGAAATGTGGACTGAAAGATGATGTCAAAGTACCCATGGTCATATTTGAAGAAAATGCTACGTGCATAGCTCAATTGAAAAGTGGCTTTATAAAGGGAGACCGAACGAAACACATTTCACCAAAATTATTCTTCACACATGATCTTCAGAATGAAGGTGATATTGATGTACAACAAATTCGTTCCAGTGATAATCTTGTAGATTTATTCACTAAGGCATTGTCAACGTCAACGTTTGAGAAGCTAAGATATAAGATTGGAATGCACTGTCTCCAAAGTATCAAATAAAGTCTTCATAAGGGGAGTAAAATACGCGTTGTATTCTTTTTTTCCTTGACCAAGATTTTATCCCATTGGGTTTTCCTGGTAAGGTTTTTAATGAGGCAACTAATGATGTGTATTAAGGTCACCTAGAACCTTCCTTTTACATGAACAATTGAGGGAGAGTGTCATCAAACATGCAATTGTAACAGTAAAAGGAAAAGAATAATTGAGTTGAATGGATTGTGGGCTCCACATCAATTATAATGTCTTCTCCTCATTTGACTATAGATAGCCTACGAAATTGTAAACAAAGAGCAGTGTAAGAAAAACAAACAACAGAGCAATAATATTTTCTCTCCTTTCTTAGCTTTCCAGATATTAATTCTCCTTAAATTTATTCTAGTTAATTCTAGATTTATTTTATAATAGAAAGAAAAATATAAAAGGGAAAACATAGAACTAAGACAACAAAAAATAATTATATATAAAAAATTAATATCATATTATGTAATAGGACACGTGCAAGTCACTTTTTGATACAAATTTGTATGTGAGTTTTTGATGGGGTATATATTATACTTCTAAAATGTTTAGCGGGTAATAGGGAATACCCCCCTACTGTGAAGTATAGATGTGTAGGTAAGAATCTAATAATAAGTTGGGAGATTTTAGACTATTTCCTCATAAAATTTAAAAATATTTTGATACAATATATTATTGATTGTACAATTATAAAATTTCAAATTTTTTTTTAATTTTTTAAACTTTGTGTCAAATTAAAATATGATAATCATATTAAAATGAAAAACTATTTTCATTTCAAAACAACAAAGAAAAAGAATCATTGCAGTAAAAACATATTTGAGTGTTGAAAACAGATATATGGAAACAAAAGGTAAATAATTTGGAATTGAAGTATTACATCCACGGCTAATTTTTTGAAACTTCAAGGGATAACGAAAAGCAGATATTATTAATTCTAACAGGACTTTCTAATTATTACTAATACCTAGTATTGTACAAGTGTTCTTAGTTTGGATGGATAATTAATTAAATCTTCTGCCATATCCATTTATGAACTATCATGCAGGACTTGTGGAATAAGTTATCGTCAATAATTTCAGTCCCTCTTTTATTGAATGTGTGCAGTTTGTCACCCTCTGTCGTTTTGCTATTTATTTTATTTATTGAGTTGATGTATTATATAATGAAATATTAGAAGAAGTTATGTGAAGAAAAAAAAGTTATTATTGCAAGAAATTAGGAGGAGGAAGAAGAATGAAAAATGGCAGCAGTTTCTAAATTTTTCAGAGTTTCGCGATGATTCGGAGGCGGATAATAAAAATGAAAAAATGAGTAATTTCAATTGCAACAGGAGTGACTCAATAGTGTTAGAAAAAACGCAAGCGCTTGAGGCCTCCAAATTTTAGAGGCCTCAATTTATATTTTAGTAATAATAGGTTATAGATTTTTTAGAAAAAATACCAATTAAGTTCTATTTAAAGTAAATATTATTTATTTCATATAAATAGAAAGAATTATTAGAATAAGTTTGACACATCGATTATATTATATGATCAATTAATGATTTTTTTATAAGTTTTAAGATTTCTATTCGATTTTCGTCTTAGGCCACTAATATATTTGAGCCGCTCTTGAATAGCAAAATAGTAGATTACGATAATTGATTTTGTTGACGAAGAAAACAATGTTGATACTTTTTTTTTTTTTTTGTATTTTCTACTTTGATTGAATTTATCCTTCTTATTTCTAAAATTTCAAAGAGAGAAAAAAATCAAGTATCCAAAACATATTTATATATACATATGTATTATTATGAAAACAAAAAACTGTTATAAATAAATACACATACAATATATATTATTATGAAAATAAAAAACTGTTTTATAAATAAATACACATATGTATTAAAAAAAATATAATATTTGTCCACGCAAAATTGCTAAAGTAATTTAATTAAAAGAACTCATACGAGTCTTGCCTTTTATAGGTTTTTTTTTGTATGTATTAGGGAAGTAAAAGTTTTCAATTAATAAGAAAAAAAATTAAATAGCCCACATTTGTTTTTTCTCCTTTTTTTTTAAGAATATAAAACAGTCTGTGCAGGGGCTGCTCAATACTATCCAAGGTCTAAAGCAAAACTTTAGTGAGAGGTCTTAATTTTTTCAAAAAACAATAATTTTTAAATTATAACAAAATAATTTTGAATGACCGGATTCATATTTTCTAGTTGACATATTTAAATTATAAGCAAAATAATTAAAAGATACCCAAATACAATAATAAAAATAACAAATACAAGATAAAATTGAAAAATAAAATTCAAAAGTTGAAATGATCAAACCTGATGAAAAAATTGAAGACTAGATTCCAAGATGTATTATAGTTGATTCTTTGAAATACTTGCCTCAAAGCTTGAAATTTGAGAAAGAGCCAAACATGATACTGATACACAAACACTCACAATATTTTCTTACTCTCTTTTGTTAGAATATAATAAAACTCAATGATTTATATTTGAATAGTGAAAATATGAAGGAAGTAAGAAAAAGTTACCAACTTTGAATATAAAATCTTAAGATGTCTTATGAAAGAATAGTTAAAAAGGAAAATTTACTAATAAATAAATAAGAAGAAAGAGTAACGTTAGAGGAAGAATGAAGATTCTTCCAACAATGTCCAAAAAAGTAACATTGAGTAAGAGTGAAAATTCTTTGGAGAAAGAGAAAATTCTTTAGAGGAATACTGAAGATTCTTCCAACAATAGTCAAAAAGTATAGGTAATAATTATAAAAGGGATCCCCTAAATTAAGGGTATGAAGCAATTGCTTCATTTGCTTCAGCCAAGAGCCGCCCCTGAGTTTGTGGATAACCATATATGAGTCAAAGATATTTTAGTTGCAATATTTGAAGAGTTCTCCATCATTATTTTAGTATCAATGGTCGACAAATCTAATTAAATGAAATCTTATGTTATGAGGAGGTTGGAGTACTGATTGTTCTAGAAAAAAAAAGAAGGAATAGTGGGTGTGATAGAGGCTGTATTATCCCTTTACTTTGAGAAGGAAATGAATTTTTTTTTTTTGGTTTTTATCTATTGAAT
This sequence comes from Solanum virginianum, assembly GCA_000787875.1. Lineage (NCBI taxonomy): Eukaryota > Viridiplantae > Streptophyta > Magnoliopsida > Solanales > Solanaceae > Solanum > Solanum virginianum. The sequence goes on from DF359093.1 coordinate 19,854, forward strand.
CGAAGAAAATAACATTTTTTTAAATTTCTCTTATATGCAGAAAGAAGACTTCTTGTGTATAAAAATAAAATTTCTTATAATAAGGTCACGAACTAAAAATAATATAATGTTTCTCATCTGAAAATATTTTTATATTGTGTAGAATATTGTAGTTCAAATCTACTTCTAGTATAATAAAATATAAATTATAGTAGTATTTTTAATGTTGCAAAATAATGGTAGATCGAAGAAGAGGAAAAGTCTAATTATTTTCTCATTTAATTAATTTTGATATGTAAATATTTTATATGACTGTGTAAAGTACGATCAAATTAACTAGTTATTTTTGTTAAGTGGGTCCCTCCAAATGGAGGGCCCACATGCAAGAATTACAATTCAAAGTTGGCTGCCAAATTTGACACAAATTTGACAGCACAACAATTTCAACGTTGGCTGTTAATCCTTTTCTTTTGTCAAAAGATAAAATAGTTTGTGAAAAAAAATTAAAGTATGTGCTTAGGAAATATTTTTTCCTAAAAAAAATATTGAGTTCACTATTTTTGGTATTTTTCTCAGAGAACCTACTATTTGTAATAGTAGAAGAATTTTTATACTTGTGCCTACTATTTGTAATAGTAGAAGAAATATATTAGGAGTATATCAGTTGTCGACAATGGGCATAAAGTTTGATGATGAGATAATTGCTCTTATGATTCTAGCTTCTTTACCAAGGTCATGGGAAACTTTGAAAGTTTCTTTGACAAATATTGTACCAAATGGTGTAGTAAAGATGGAAGCTATTAAGAGCAGTATATTAAATGAAGAAATGAGACATAGATCTCAAGGTTCAACCTTTTTCTCAAAATCAGAAGTTCTGATTACTGAAAAGAGGGGGAGAAGTCAAGTGAAGAGTTCAAGCTCCAAAGACAGGAGTCGAGGAAAGTCAAACAAATATGCAAATGTCGAGTGCCATTACTGCAAGAAGAAAGGTCACATCAAGCAATTTTGTCAAAAATTCAAGAGTGACCAGCAAAATAATAGAGACAAGAAGGGAAAGACAAATAGTGATGATGAACAAGAAAATCTTGTCAACGAGTTCAACATCAGTTGTGATAGTGAGATTGTTAGTCAATTAACTCAAGAGACAAGTTGGGTAATTGATAGTGGTGCAACCACTCATGACACACCACACAAAAATCTCTTCTCATCTTACACACATGGAGACTATGGTGTTGTAAAGATGAGAAATGAAAATTTGTTAAAAGTTATTGGCAAGGGAGATGTCTGTTTGGAAATGAATAATGGCATGAAACTTCTTCTAAAAGATGTAAGGCACATCTCCGACATGCGCCTTAATTTAATATCTATATGCAAGCTTGATGAATAAGGTTTCCAAAATAGTTTTGAAAATGGAAAATGGAAGCTTACCAAAGGCTCCCTTATCATTGCGAGAGGATATAAATTCTCAAAACTATATATGATGCAAGCAAAGGTCTCTAATGTATCTATAAATGTGACGAAAAATGATAATACCGCATGTTTATAGCATAAGAGACTTTGCCACGCTAGTGAAAAAAAATTTCTAAATTGGTGAAAGATAAAGTTCTACCTGATTTAGATCAGGTATCATTGAAGAAATGTGAAGATTGTTTAGCTGGAAAATAGAACAGAGTCTCTTTCCATGGTTCTCCACCTTCTAGAATGGAGAATGTTTTAGATCTGATTCACTCTAACGTGTGTGGTCCACTACCGAAGTCACTTGGTAGAGCCAGATATTTTTTGACCTTCATCGATGACCATTCGAGGAAGACCTGGGCTTATACCACTAAGTTTAATGATCAAGTGCTAGGAGTCTTCAAACAATTTCATGCCTCAGTTGAGAGAAAAACTGAGAAGAACATCAAGTTTGTCCGCACAGACAATGGCGAAGAGTATATTGGATCATTTCATGCTTATTGCAAAGAGCATGGTATTAGACATCAAAGGATGCCTCCAAAGACACCACAGTTAAATGATTTAGCCGAGAGCATGAATCGAACCTTGATAGAAAGAATAAGGTGTTTACTCTTTCATTCAAAGCTAGATAAATCTTTTTAGGGAGAAGCATTACTTACAACAGTGTATGTGCTAAATCGCTCACCGTGTGTTTCACTTCAATATGAAGTTCCAGAGAAAATTTGGGCAGACAAGAATGTTTCTTACAAACATTTACGAGTATTTGGGTGCAAAGCTTTTATTCATGTTCGAAAGGATGAAACGCAAAAGCTTGATGTCAAAACACGGCAGTATGTGTTTATTGGCTATGGTCAAGATGAATTTGGCTATAGGTTCTATGGTCCAGTGCACAAAAAGCTGATTAGGAGTCGAGATGCTGTCTTTATTGAAGATCAAACTATTAAGGATATAAATAAAGCAGACAAAGAAGGCTTTACTCCTAAAGATGATTCAACAAGCTTAAGGTTGAATTCTCTAACAGAAGTACCGACTCAAGTTGAAGATGAGGTTCATGATGACCATCCGCAAGATACAGATCATGAATGTATTCCCCAGGAAGATGAACTAAAAGAAGAGAATTTTGATGGTAGTCACACTCAACCACCAATAACTGGAGAGTCTCCAGTACCCTTAAGAAGATGTAGTAGAAATGTGTAGCCTTCTATTAGGTACCTAGTTGATCAGTGGGTTACACTGACTAATGAGGGAGAGCCAGAAAGCTTCAGTGAGGCAATGGACGATGAAAACAAGGAAAAATGGATGGAAGCCATGCAAGATGAAATGAAATCCTTGCATGAGAATAAAATGTTT
>DF359093.1:44189-64119 GCA_000787875.1 Solanum virginianum
TTTTCTCCTAGCTCGACATACAAACATTCAAATATTGTTATCTTAGCACTCATGACCACCGACTTCACTTCTATCATTGCCATCTTATAGATATCCTTAAGCCTCTATTGTTCATCCTCATCTATAAACTCCAATCACTTCATATAAACAACCTTTTTAGTTTTCACTTTATCTTGAACTTCTTTATTCCACCATCAGTTACCTTGACGTCTATCAAAGGTCCCTCTTAATACCCCTAATACCTCGGTAGCTACTTTTCTAGTGCAACCAACAGTTGTGTCCCACATGTTGCTCATATCCCAATTACTACTCCAAGTCCCTAAATTATTCAACTTTTTCTTATCTCCCAAGAAAGGGTAGGAGTTAGGCTCCCCATTTAGTCCTTGGTTGGTCATACAAAGCCTTCTTCCTCTTATCACTCTTAATCTTGAAATTCATTATCAAAAACATATGTTGAGTTAAAATATTTTCACTTGAAATAATCTTGCAATTCTTATAAAAGCTTCTATCACCTTTTCAGAGGAGTAAGTAATCAATCTGAGTCTTAGATAGCGTACTACGAAAGGTAATCAAGTAATTTTTCCTTTTCAAAAAAATATGAGTTAGCAATAACCAACTCAAAGGTTTTAGCAAAATTTAAAAGACATGCCACACCTCCATTCCTCTCTCCAAAATTAAAACCTCTATGAACATCATCAAAACTACTAGAAGTCACACCGATATATCCATTAAAGTCTCCCCTAATGAAGATCTTTTTTATATCTAGTGTACCTCTCACAACCTCATCCGAATCCTCCCAAAAAAGTTTTTGACTTCCTCATCTAGACTTACTTAAAGTACATAGGCACTAACAACTTTCACCGTATGTCTATTGATAATAAGTCTAACAAAAAAGGGTCTAAAATGCCCTCGAAGTATTAGAAATGGTACAAAAATCCCTCTGTCCACCTTTTTAGCCTAAAATGTCCTTCCTATCCACCTTTTTGGCCTAAAATGCCCTTCTTCTTAACTGATTTTTTATTGAATTATTTCAATAATTATTTTAGACACATAACAACCATCTATTGGTTGAAATTTGATTATTTAAAACTACTTATTAATTATGTTTGACCCATCCAAAATCACCTGAACCCACTCACATTACCCCTAGCTGTAAGGACCCAAACTTTGTATGATCTCATTGGATCTTGAAAATTTTGTTTCAAGAAGTTTTAGACCAAGGCGACGCTCCATGGGAGCCTTCACGGCATGTGTGAAGCCATACATATTGTTTAGAGCCCCCTTGGAGTGACCTTTGACCTTGTGTAAAGTTTTTGAGCTTAAACGTGGAGCTTTGGACTAAGGCGTACCACACATAGACCCCACACGGGCCTTGTGAGGCTTCACAGACCATGTGGTAGGCTATGTGGTAGCCTTAGCCTTGAAATTCCACAGTTTTGGAACCAAGGCAAGTGACACAGACCGTCTCACGAACCGTATGACCCTTCATGGTCTGTGAGGTCCCCCGTATAGGTGTCGGAGTGAAAATTTACCATGTATTGGATCACCATCTCAAAACTTTGTCACGAAGAATTTTTTAAATGAAATGGGATGGAAGATTACACAGGTTGTTTGGCTTGGTACGACCCGTGAAGCCATCCATGTCGTCATGAATTTTCTAAATAAAATGGGACGTAGGATTACATGGGTCATTTGGCTTGGTAGCCCGTGAAGCCATCTGTATGGGTGTTGGCGTCGAATTTTTCTAAGTATGAAATCTTCAAGCTCAAGCTAAGTTCACTTTCAAGCCTTCAATTCAAGCTTATTTATATTATTTAGGACCATCATGGGTCTCCTACATCAAACCAAGTTCAAAGAAATTTCATTGGCTAAGTTTTTCATAAGTACCGATAGAAGGATCAACTTTAATAATGTCATCATGGGTCTCCTACATCAAACCAAGTTCAAAGAAATTTCATTGGCTAAGTTTTTCACAAGTACCGATAGAAGGGTCAACTTTAAATGGTCATATCTCCTAGGACAAAAAGAACTAGGTAGCCCACAACCTAAAAAATTGAACCTCTTTGAATTATCTTTCCAACGCACATAATTTCACCTCATTTTGAATTCAGATCAAAAATTTATGCTCATTTTCGTAAAGCTCGTCTGTGTAGTATTTTCTGAAATTTGCCTAAGTGAGGTCTCACGGGAGAGCTTCACGGTCCGTGAAACCATGTACGGACTACGGTACCTCCTCATAGATCTCTGGAAAGGAATATAGGTTTTTCTTTATTAATTTTTTTTGTAATTGTGGCTTCTCCTAGGGGTATTTTATGGCTTTCTATGCTATCTTAAGACCTCCAAATGACCTAAACTTTATTCCTCTCATTCAAACTCATTCCTCACAATTAAATTTCTCTCAGCTCTCCTTAAGAACTCTCTCAAAGGCTCTTATGAAGACAAAGCTTGGGAATCAAGGGAAAACTCATTTCTCCATCAATTTCTTCTTGAATCTTCTTTATTAGCTAAGGTATGTGAGTTTGATTCATGGTCTCTTCCAATCAAGAAGACCCAAAATTCTTTTACTTGAATTTTATGAAATTTAGCTTACTTTAAATATGGGTTTTCAATATTATGATTTATTAAATTCAATTGATGTATGGGCTACATTTTATTGATGATTTTAAGTTGATTAAAGCCTAATTATGATGATTTACATTGAAGTTATGAAGTTATGAATGTGCATGTCCTCTTCAAAGCTTGATTTATGGATGGGTAGTCAATATTATGTTTTAAATGTGAATTTTACTTATATCTTTACTTGAATTTCATAATATTTTGTTGATTTTAGATTAAATCTCAATTACTCATACTATTCTCACATGATTCATAATACATGCATTCATGTTCATTGGATTTTATGAAAATTATAAAGTGGGTTAAGCCCAATTATGTTTGTGTAAATGATTTCGATAAAGATATTAGTTATGACAAAAATGTGATCACATAAATGTCTATTGTTATTGGCTTTTTGCATATTGGGTGCTTGCACTATATTGTCATGAGTATGAGTTATTTCTATGCATGAGTATCATGATTATAAATTATGATTTGACTTTTGAGCCTAAATGTGCATTGAAAGGATTTGAAATAACTATTACATCTCTTTTGAAAGCATGTATATGTATAAGTATTCTCGTGGGATGTCTTGACTTAGCATCGATGGATTAGGAGCGTGAGGGCTATCCCCAAGGGCCCTCTCCCTTTTCTTGAACTATGTGCCAGCATAGGAATGGAAGTCATTATCAAAATGACTGGGTCGCAAAGGATGATTTTTATTTATTAATATGATATGATAATGGAAATCCTTCTGAAATGATGTGTTCGTAAGGAAGGTGACCATCCACCAAAATGACGTTGTTCATAAGGTGTGATGTAGATTACCCTTGGCAAGTAGTCTTCTCCTACTGATGGTAGGTCTTTATCAGACTAATTCATGTTGTAGCTTGCATGAGTTTGATTTGTCGGTTATAGTCCATCCCCAACTATATATGAGCATTATTGCATTTCATGGATCATGAATTTCATGACATATTGTTATACTACTCTTCTTTGGATATATACTTCTTTCTATATTTTGTGCCCTTGTTATCTGACATTGTATGCGGGTTTGATAAGTCATATGCATTGCATGCCCTCATACTTAGTACATTCAAACGTACTAACACATATTTTTGCCTACATAATCTAACCATGTAGGGATCGAAGATTACCTTCATCCACCATTTGACGCTAGATCGAATTTGAGACATTGTTGTGGTGAGTCCTATCTTCCAAGGACAAGCCACCATTCCTCTACCTATGTTGTTTCTGTTTGTGTTATTTACTTTGAAGGTGAGCCCGGGACATGTCTTTACCCCTATCCTATCTTATGACTAGAGGTATTGTTGGACATCTTGTAAGCTCTTGTACATTTATATGCTAAGTGTTGTATTTGGGGATTTTATTTATGGATATGACTATAAATTGGATATCATTATGTGGGTTGATTATGAGTATTATGATGTGTTTCATGTTATGATGTGAAAGATCTTAAGTCCCGAATTGCCCCAATAGATTGAGTCATACTAACCCGTCCTTAGTCTTTATGTGCTATGTGTTATGTGAATCCATGCTAATCTCTTTCCCTATGATATCCTCATAGCGTGAGTCCTACTTTTCCGTCCGTTAGAACTATGTGTTTGTTATTTGTATACGCTTCCAAACTAATGATATGGATATGGATACTTTGAGGCTTGTTTGGGGACTCTCAGATTCCCATTCGCTATATCACTCCTAAACCCTAGGTCCGGATCGTGACACTAGCCCACCCCATATGTAACCCTAACCTGCTCTAACCTAATCTGTAACTTAAATTAAAAGGAGAAGCAGAGCGACTTGCGTACATTTCCCCCCAAATCAATCCTCTTCTTCGGCTATTTCTTTGAGAAGCATATTCTTGTAACTTTGAACGTGCATGTTCCTGTGCAGAAACAGAAATAGGGAACCAGAAACACACACAGAGAAGCATGCTCTTGTAACTCTGAATGTGCATGTTCCTGTGAATTTGCACGCTTGCATCTCTCTTTGATTTTGAGCATTAACATCTCCTTCCAACAAAATAAGAACAAAGTAAACTTAATGTGTATTTTGTGTGTAAATCACAATTCAACTCTACAAACTTTAGTGATTTTTCTGTTTTGATAAGTAATCACAGATTTTATAAGTACTTGAACTTAGCCAGTGCCACAAAACATAATTACAGATTGTGCAGATGCTCTATCTAGGATTGCATTTTCATTATGTACAATAACTAGGTGATAAAGAAATGGTGTCAAAGAAATGGCCGAAGAAGAGGATTAATTTGGGGGGGAATGTACGCAAGTCACTCTTCTTCTCCTTTTAATTTAAGTTGCGAATTAGGCTTGGAGCGAGTTAGGGTTACATATGGGACGGGTTAGAGGTAATTTGGGGCGGGTTTGGGTGATTTTAGATGGGTCAAATATAATTTATAAATAATTTTAAATAATTAAATTTTAACTGATAGATGGTTGTCATATGTCTAAAATAATTATTTAAATAATTTAATTAAAAATCTCTTAAGGATAAGCGCATTTTAGGCACAAAAGGTGAATGGGAAGAGCATTTTAAATCCAAAGGTGGATGGAAGGAATTTTTGTACCATTTCTAATACTTCAAAGATATTTTAGGCCTTTTTCCGTAATAAGTTTAATAGACATCATAATTTCTTTTATTTTAATAGACATCATAATTTCTTTTATTCTTCTAACCTCAACCACATACCCCTTTAGGTCCTCATCTACTAGGATACGTACTCCTAAGTATAGGACGGAATATCAAATTTATTGGAAGATACTATGTAAGAAGGACAGCTATTTGGAGAGAACGATGGAATTATATTTTCTTTTTAAAAATTGAAATTAACTAAAAGAGATCAAAAGAACGTGTTCATCAATGGATTCCTAAATGTTAGCCCACATAATAAGTATCTGTAATAACTTTCATACTTACTTTCTTGAATTTAGTCTAAATATGATAAAAACCCATACGCAAATATGACAAGGAATACAATTGAAGAGAGAAGAAAATATAGTAATTGTATTAATTATCAATCATCTTTCAAAAAAAAATCCTTTTTTTCCTCCTAAGTACATTAATTATCATAAAAAATATAAAAGTTATTTAAGAAAAAAATAATTCTACTATGTTAAAACTTGTAATTAAATTATTATTTTGATAATTATTATATGACTTGTAATATAGAGTCTTAAATACATATAGGTGTGAGTTATTCATTATGTATCCGCACATGATGTTTTATATAATTAGCTAATTCTATCTATCAATTAAAATTGGGTGAAAATCATTCTCACTCCCAACTTTACTTTTAAAATCAACCCCCTCCCTTCCCCGTCCTCAGCTTCCCTTTTATTCTAATTAAAATTTTAAAATGCCTATTATACCATTTCACTTTCACTATCAATTTCTTTTGCTTCTTTAAAAATCACGATATTATCATTTTTTTGATTTAATGTAATAATTTTCATATAAGCATAATCACTATTTTTTGAATTAAAAATGGTGAGAAAGATTAATTAAGTATATAAATTAATGATGTTCTATAATGAAATAAATTGGCATAATGAGAATTTTTTTTAAAAAAATCAAAACTCTAATATTTAATTATGGAAGTGAAAATAGTAGATAATAATAATTACATAAATATATTTTAATATATAAAATAAAAATAATTAATTTAATTAAGGTCAAATTTCTAAAGATTATATCTATTTAGATTTTAAATTATTTTAAACTATAAGTTATGAAATACTCTATTAATGTCAATCAAAACTTGTTTATTTATATAGACAATAGATTATCGTCCTTTTATATTACTCGACTCTCATTGTAAAATCGTTTTTAAATTTATTGTCCACTTTATAAAATAAAATAAGTTCTTTAATATTTTTTTAATTTCTACTCTTATTATTAAATAATTGCATAAAGTAGTAGAAGTTAAATTTAAAGTTTAAAGCCTTATTAATAATGTTAGTTAGTAAAGTACATCTCTAATTAATTTTTTTAAGAGATGTCATGTCAAGAAGGGTAAAATAATATGAAATGCATGGAGTAAGAGAGTGGAGAAAAAATATATGCATATATATGCACACGCTCAATGTATATTATATTGAAATAATGGTCATAAAAATTCTATTAAATTTTGTGACAAATTTTTAAAAAAATATTATTTTACTTATAATGTTAATGAACTTCAAAAAAATTATAAATATCTAGTTTAAAAATAAATTATATTTATATGAAATACCTAACTCACAAAAAAGTGTAAAATCATGTCTTTTTACCTCTACAACATTTAACTTCAACTTCACTAAATTACAATAACCGTTTCAACAACAGATTACAAACCTATGTAACCTAAAGAGTTATAAATTCTAATTCCTAACAACTCACAAACCTCTCAAGGTATGATTCTCAAGTCACTATAAAGCCGAATTTGGCTTATAACACATTGAAACTAAGATTAAATCAACATTAAAAATCAATGAATAACTCTTAATACATGAATGCTAAAACCCTTATCCTAACTCAATATTATGACCTGGTTTCTCAATGTGTTCCTTCAATATTTAAGCATGTAACGATCCTAACCATCGTTATATAAGTGGAGCAAGAATTTTTGTGATTCAAGTTGATCTAGACCACCACCATCCCGCCATAATAGAAATAACCCCGCCACAGTGGCGCCGCCATGGCAAGATGAGACTTGCCATAGCAGAATCGCTGAAATAGAATTAAGAAGACATTGATCTTTTTATGGTCTTTTTTCTTAGGGATGTAAAATAGACAAGGGTCACCCTAAAAACACTGCTTTAGGAAGAAGGAGAAAAGGGATCCTAGTGCAAGGTAGGCTACAATCAACAGATTTCAAGCCTAGATCTATCGTTTTTCCTTATAAAAGTCAAAAATCGTGCTTCATCCTTCCATATATAATTGGCATCCAGGTAGGCTAGGTTTTTCCTTCTTAAGTAGTTATAAACTCATTCCATCTCATAGGATAATATAGATTAATGTGAGAAGTGAGAAATCATGCTTAAGCCTTTGTACATGGAGTCTTAATGGTTAATGTGTAGTTATTGTTATTAGGAGATGAATATACTATATAGATTGTGATTAGTCTGTAGCGATAATAGTCTAGTCCTAGAGTATCTACCTTAGTACTTCTTGTTAATAAAGTTGTTCCTCCTTATAAAGTTATGTGTAAAGAAATTATTGGATTGTTGTGAGATCTTGAGATTTTTGATAATCAAAAGGGTCCAGTATTTGACTATATAAACATATATATACATGTGGTCATATTGATTGCTCAACGTGAAATAATTGAGGAATGCTTATTCATAAAATAAAAGGATGAGTGTGAAATGTCTCCATGTTAATAATATCATATAATCAATCTGTTGATTTATTTATCGCTTCAAGTGTGGTGGTTGTATTGTAGGTGATAGTTTTTGTCTTGTTTGTAATATATGTGCTTGTTAATTGCTCGTTAGTATCACATATATGTACATGAATTGAGAAAGACAGAATGAACTTAAAGAAATGACGAAATATGATCAATTGCATACAATGGAACTATTACTACATCGTACCAGTGTATAAAGCATTTACAATAATTGTGATTGTGGTTATTGAATCGGTTGTCACGTTTTGACACATATTGAATGGGGTATTATGTTTCAACACATATTAGATTGGATGTCATGTTCTGACACGCTAAGTATTAGATCAAGTGTCACACTAACACGGTAATGTTTGAATATGAATTCTATGAGCGGACCATTGTTGACTGTTATCTATGAATGAATATCATTACATGTGCAATGACAGAGAAATTGATGAAATTGTAATTGATCATGCTCTTTTTGTGAAGAATTCATATGAAAGGACAGGAAGTCTAAGTAACTTAATTATGATTTGATCGTATATCATCTGTCATACTATATTGTGGTTGTTTACTATATTTTATATAGCCTGGTATGAAGTTGTGAATGACCAACTGGAGTATAAATGATGGACTGTTAAGCAATGAATTGACGGCTTCAAGCATGGGTGTATCTACAATTGCTCAAGGAGTGTCAAGCAACACCCCTTTATCGGAAAATTATATTGTATAGACAGGTCAAATTTTGATGTATACTTCTCATGATCCAAGCCTAGAGCCTAGACATGACACGGCGAATGGGAACTCGAAGAGGACCCCAAACAATCCTCTTAGCATATCATTTACATATCCTTTGTCGCGGAAACATTAAACAACAACAAGAGAGTACAAATAAGGATAAAGGGACTAAGTGAAGTCTTTGATAGCATAAATCATAGAAGAGTCAAAGTTCAAGCATAATTACATCACTTATCCAACAAAACCTCTAGCATAGATAGGGCGAGGGCTAAGACACTTTTCGGGATCACCCTCATTGTATCAACAATTCAACATAAAGGAATAACATAGGAAAGAATACCATAGCTAATGTCCCCGAACTAGAGGAATCACCAAAGCTTATCTTCAACATGTCAAAAAACTAGCCATGCGAAGGATGATCGTGAGGAACTCTGGTTCCTACACGGTAACATCATGTAGGCATAAAGTATACATTAGTACATTTGAATGTATTAAGTATGTAGGATGTAATGTAACAAGAGATAGGCAACATAGCCAAAATGTATTAACATACGCAATGGATAAGTATATTAACAATATGACATACATGATCAATGCTTGAAGTAAAACATGCTTGTATAAAACATATTACATGTGTAGGAGGAGACCATCATCATAGACCAAGCAAACAAGTACTTGGAATCCAAGGCATACCACCCCCTTGGAAGGCGATTGAGGTATCTACCCTTCAATTAGTAGTACGGGCTTGCCACCCCTTGACAAGGTGATTGAGGTATCTACCCCTCAATTGGTAGTACGAGCTTACCACCCCCCAACAAGGCAATTGAGGTATCTACCCCTCAACATGGTAGTACGGGCTTACCACCCCCCGACAAGGCGATTGAGGTATCTACCCCTCAATTGGTAGTACGAGCTTACCACCCCCCAACAAGGCAATTGAGGTATCTACCCCTCAACATGGTAGTACGGGCTTACCACCCCCCGACAAGGCGATTGAGGTATCTACCCCTCAATATGGTAGTACGGGCTTACCACCCCCCGACAAAGTGATTGAGGTATATAGCCCTCAACATGGTAGTACAGGCATACACCCCTCGACAAGGTGGTTGAGTCATATCACCCTCTTAACAAGGTGTGGTCAACTTGCAACTTCACAGATACTTTTCATGAAATCAGCACATACGAACATTATTTTCATCATCATAAAATCCTTTGACTCATAAGTCATACAATAGATCATTAATAACTCAAAAATCCATAACTAGATAGTTTATCAAACACTTAGTGGGTGTGTAATGCTAATTCAAAACTATGCAATTTAAGAAGGAAATCATGTGAGAAAACTTAATGTAAATCAACCCACAACACATGGTAACACCCTTGTGCAGATACATTGAAATCCCTCATCAAATCTCATCATAGATCATAGATTCATAGCTCAAAACATACTTAAACAGTCAATATTTTATGAAACCCCAACATAGTTCATAATTAAGTTCATAATAAGAAATACCCATAGATAAATCAAGTTGAAAACATGCAGTCTACTTAAAAAGGAAGGTTAGGCACCATGGGTGAAAGGACCCAATGGTTGAAACTCAGATACCTTAAATTTGGATATTCCCTTGATGAATATCTAAATGAGAACTTGAAGTTTGAATAAATTTCTTGAGGTCTAGAATGAGTTTGGGATACTTAATTTTGGGTGAAATATTTGGCTAAGTATTAGAGAGGATTTTGGAGAATATCTTGAATGATATGCGGTTGAAAAATGACTGAGTATAAGTGTTTTTACACATAGGGAGGCTTAGGCCGGAGATCCCAAGGCCTTGGATCGAAATATAAAAAATTGGCAACAAAATACACTACTCGCGACAGCTCCACGTCACGGAGCCAACGCGTACTACTACTAGAAATTGAAATTTTTACGAAATTTATTTTTCGCTATGGATCCTCTAACTTTCTGGTTATACCCATTTTCCACTCAATTTTTTCCCCTGATCAACAATATAAAGTTGGATTTTTAATATCACGCATGAATTTTGAGATATATGAAAATTACGATTATGGACATTTGCGAGGTACATTTTCGGGTACTTTTTGGGGCATTTCAATATCTCACCCTTGGGAATATTTTTCCCCGAATGTCAAAGAAATTTATATGAGAGAAATAATAAGATGAGTTTAGCCCACCCATGAATGCAACAAATGCATTAAAACATCATTTCAAAAATCTCAACATAAGTGTCAAAAATTACCATAAACTTGCCAACATAAACATGAATGCATGCAAATGACATAAGGGCTGAAACTTAAGAATTGAAATCATGTAGGAGACTTAAAATTAGTACCTTAGTTTTGAGTAGAATGAAAGAGATAGGGATATCGCTTTTGCATGTCCGCCTCGGCTTCCCATGTGTCACTTTCAATTTGTTGGTTTCTCCAAAGAACCTTGACTGAAGTTACACCCTTGTTCCTCAACCTCTTCACTTGTCTGTCCAAAATTTCTACCTGAACCTCTTCATAAGTCAAATTATCTTCAACAACACCCACAACATCCAAAGGCACAATAGCACTTCGGTCACCCACACACTTCATCAGCATAGACACATGGAAGAATGGATGAACCATATTCATATCATTGGGCAACTCTAACTCATAGGTCACCTTACTAATCCTCCTCAACACTCTATAAAGACCTACAAATCTTGGACTCAATTTACTATTTTTACCAAAACGAATCATACCCTTCATGGGTGAGACCTTCAAATAGACCCAATCACTAACCTTAAATTCAAGATCCCTTCTCCTCACATCGGCATAGGAATTTTGTCGACTTTGGGCTATTTTCAGCCTATCCCTAATCAGCCTCACCTTCTCCATGGCCCATAACCAGATCCGAACCCAACAAAGTCATCTCCCCCACCTCAAACCATCCAACTGGGGACTTACAATGTCTACCACAGAGAGCCTCAAAAGGAGTCATACCAATGCTTGAATGATAACTATTGTTGTAAGAAAACTCAATGAGTGAAAGATGTTCATCCTAACTATCCTTAAGCTCCAAAACACAAGCTTTAAGCATATCCTTAAGAGTTGGGATATTCTTTTAGCTTGGAAATCCGTTTGAGAGTGAAAGGTCATACTAAGCTTTACAAAAACACAAGATCTAAGCATATCCTTAAGAGCTTGGATAGTTCTTTCAGCTTGGCCATCTGTTTGAGGGTGAAAGGTCGTACTAAGCTTTATCTAGGTACCAAAACCTCTTTGGAAGGACCTCTAAAAGTGAGAAGTGAATTGAGCACCACGATCCAATATGATAGACAAAGGCACCCCATGTAATCTAAGCAACTCATGAATGTACAATTTAGCATAATCTTCGGCACTATAAGTAGTCTTAACCGGTAGAAAATGAGCCAATTTTGTCATTCTATCAACTACAACCCAAATAGAATCAAAATGTTTCCTAGTATTAGGCAACCCAACCATAAAATCTATGTTAATTCCTCCCACTTCCAAGTAGGAATCTCTATATCTTCGTCTAGGCCACCCGGCCTTTGATGCTCAGCTTTAACGTGTTGGCAATATGACGTCCGCATACAAACCTAGCAATTTCTCTCTTCATACCACCCCATCAAAACATATCTCTCACCAAGGCCTTCAACTCTAACAAGGCAGGGTCAAGATCTTGCTTTTCCTTCACCTCCTCAACCAATAAAGATTTAGAACCATCAACAATTACAACCCCACATTATAAACCTCTTCTAACCTAACCCCCAATCTAGCCAACCGATTGACCTCTCTAGCCACCTCTTTGCTACCAACATCAATATGAGCTAAGCTACCTATAGACACCCTACTTAGAGCATCGGCCACAACATTAGCCTTACTATGGTGATAATGCACGCTCATATCATAATCTTTGAGCAGCTCTAACCACTTTCATTGTCTAAAGTTGAGATCTTTTTGGCTGAACACATATTGGAGACTCTTATGATTGGTAAACACATCAATATGATTGCAATACAAGTAATGACGCCAAATTTTCAAAGCAAATACCATGGCGGCCAATTCAAGATCATAGGTAGGATAATTCTATTCATGCACCTTAACTTGTCTACAGGTATAAGCTATCACCTTACCATTTTGCATGAAAACACAACCCAAACCAATTCTTGAGGCATCACAAAACACAACAAACCCTTCCAACCCTTTCGGTAGAGACAAGATAGGAGCGGAGACAAGCTTATCTTTCAAAGTTTGAAAACTCTTTTCACACTCATCGGTCCACACAAATTTTGCCATCTTTTGGGTCAACTTAGTCATAGAAGAAGCAATAGAAGAGAAGTCATCCACAAACCTCCAATAATAACTTGCTAAACCCAAGAAACTTCTAATGTCCGATGGAGTCAAAGGTCTAGGCCAATTTCTCAAACCTCCAATAATAACTTCCTAATCCCAAGAAACTTCTAATGTCCGATGGAGTCAAAGGTCTAGGCCAATTTCTAATCATCTCCATCTTATTAAAATACACCTTAATACCATGACCCGATACCACATGACCAAGAAAGACAACATCTTTCAACCAAAACTCATATTTTTCATATTTGACATATAACTTCTATTCCCTTAAGATTTGCAACACCCCCCTCAAGTAATCCGCATGCTCCTCCTCACTATGGAAATAGATCAAGACATCATCAATAAATACCACCACAAACTAATCAAGGTAGGATTTGAAGAACCTATTCATAAGATCCATGAAGATAGCCAGCGCATTGGTCAACCCAAAAGACATAACCACAAACTCATAGTGCCCATACCTAGTCCGGAAGGTTGTCTTGGGAATGTCACACTCCCTCACTTTCACTTGGTGATACCTGGACTGAAGATCAAACTTAGAGAAGTTACTAGCCCCTCGAAGTTGGTCAAAAAGATCATCAATCCTTAGTAGAGGGTACTTATTCTTTATGGTGACTCTATTAAGTTGTTGGTAATCAATACACATTCTAAGAGTATCATCCTTCTTCTTCTTCACAAACAACACCGATGCACCCTAAGGTGATTGACTAGGCCTAATAAAACTCTTTTCCAACAAATCCCTTAATTGTTCCTTCAACTCCGCCCAAGGCCATACGGTAAGGAGAAATAAAAATGGGTTGAGTACCGGGAAGGAAGTCTATGCCAAAATCTATTTCCCTTTTGTGAGGAACACTGAGAAGCTCATTAGATAAGACATCAAGGAACTCATTAACCACCGGAACCGACCCTATAGAAAGGACTTTGGACTCCACATCCCTAACCCTCACAAGATGATAGAGACACCTCTTAGAAATCAACTTTTGAGCTTTAATGCAAGAAATAAACCTACCATTGACCACCACATCATGACTCTCCCACTCAAAGATGGGTTCATTAGGAAATTAAAATTTGATCCTACAGGTTCTACAATCAATAGAGGCATAATATGCATGCAACCAATCCATCCCAAGAATGATATCAAAATCCACCATATCCAACTCAACAAAATCACAAGGCAACATTTTATGCAAAATGAAAATGGGACAGCTTCCATAGACCCTTCTAGCAATGATGGATACACCAACGGGAGTAGACACCTCATATGGCTCACACAATAATTCGGGTTTAACATGGAACTTTTTGGCAACAAAAGGAGTAACAAAAGAAAGAGTGGTACACGGGTCTATCAATGGATACATATCAAAATCAAAGACTTTTAACATACTGGTGGCAATATCAGGCATCTCATATACCCCTTGCCTCCTTTAAAGAGCATAGAATCGATTGTGCCTTGGGGCACCACCTTGTTGACCTCCCCTTCCTCTAGGACCTGTATTTGTACCTTGGCCTTATGGATGACCATCTCTACTCTTGTTGCGATTATGAGGACAACCAATCATCTTGTGACCGACTACTCCATAACTATAGCAAGCATTGGTGTTCCTCAAACATGGGCCATCATGTCCTCTACCACATCTTGGACACATAGCATTACGCACCACACCACTACCACCTTGGACCCTTGGGTTATCATTAGCAAACCTTCTATTGGGAGCAATTGAAGACCCTTGGCCTTAATGAAAACGGCTACGCTTAGGACCTTGGAATCTATCTTCAAAGCAGGCCTACTTAGCCTCATTACCTCTTCTCTATCTCAACTTTTCCCCATCCAATTATTCGGCATAAGTCAAGAGACAGGACAAATCCATATCACTTATCAACATGGCAGCACGACACTCCTCATTCACCAAATCATATAGTACACCCATCACAAAATTGTTCATCCTAGACCTTAACTCGACCACCAATTATAAAGCATATTTAGAGAGCTGGTTAAACTTGAGGGCATACTCCCTCACACTCATCGACCCTTGCCTTAGATTTATGAATTCCATCATTTTGGCCTCCCTTAGCTCAAGAGGAAAGAACCGGTTGAAATGTCGCCTTAAACTCCTCCCAAAGGATCACATTATTGTTCCCCTTCTCCTCCTTCCACTGAATAAACCATATTTGGGTCACCCCTTTGAGCAGATAGGCCGTCAAATCCGCTTTCTCCTC
Source organism: Solanum virginianum (assembly GCA_000787875.1). Lineage (NCBI taxonomy): Eukaryota > Viridiplantae > Streptophyta > Magnoliopsida > Solanales > Solanaceae > Solanum > Solanum virginianum. The sequence goes on from DF359093.1 coordinate 59,506, forward strand.
CAATCTAACCGCCATAACAGATAATATTTTGTACACCTCATCAATAAATTCTTGAGGGTCCTTATCCACTTTAGACCTATAGACTCTGGTGGGTTCATTCTCATAAAGTCCCTCACCCTAGAAGCCGGAGTAGGAGCATGAGAGACTTGGATCCCTTGGTTGATTTGATTAGTCATGGCTTGAGCTAACATGACAATAGCATCCCGGAACTCTTCATGACCCAGTTGTTCTTCAGGTGTACGAGCCCTTCTTCCTCTTGGGATAGGTATGATCTAAAATAGCAAAGAACATTTGTTAGGGGAAAGGCTTACCTTAACTTCTATAGCATGACATAGATCAAGAAAAAGGGAAACATTTACTAAAATGCCTCATAGCCTCTTGCTCATAATTGTGATGCACTTCACAACCATGAACAAGACTTTAATCAACGCGGTGTGTTGGATGCCGAGGATCATTAACAACCTAGTGCTCTGATACCAAGTTTGTCACGATCCAAGCCTAGGGCCTAGACGTGACACGGCGAATGGGAACCCGGAGGGACCCCAAACAAGCCTCTTAGCATATCATTTACATATCCTTGTTCGCGGAAGCAATTAAACAACAATAAGAGAGTACAAATAAGAGAGTACAATAAGAGAGTACAAATAAGGATAAAGGGACTAAGGGAAGTCTTTGATAGCATAAAGCATAAAGGAGTCAAAGCTCAAGCATAATTACATCACTTTTCCAACAACACCTCTGGCATAGATAGGGCGAGGGCCAAGACACTTTTCGGGCTCACCCCATTGTATCAAGAGTTCAATATAAAGGAATAACATCGATAAGAATAGCATAGCTAGTGTCCCCGAACATGAGGACTCACCAAATTTTATCTTCAAGATGTCCAAAAACTAGCCACATGGGGGATGATTGTGAGGAGCTCCGATTCCTACATGGTAACATCATATAGACATAGAGTATGCGTTAGTACATTTGAATGCACTAAGTATTTAGGATGCAATATAACAAGAGATAGGACATATAGTCAAAATGCATAGATAAGTATATTAACAATATAACATGCATGATCAATGCTTGAAGTAAAACATGCTTGCTAAGCAAAATACGCAAATATAGGCAATGAATGAGCATAGTAATAATAAGACATGCATGAATGATGCTTGAAGTAAAACATGCTTATATAGAACATACTACATATGTAAGAAGAAACCATCATCATAGACCAAGCAAACTAGTACTTGGAATCTAAGGCATACCACCCCCTTGGAAAGCGATTAAGGTATCTACCCCTCAATTGGTAGTACGGGCTTGCCACCCTATGACAAGGCGATTGAGGTATCTACCTCTCAATTAGTAGTACAGGCTTATCATCCCACGACAAGGCGATTGAGGTATCTACCCCTTAACATGGTAGTACGGACTTACCACCTCCCTACAAGGCGATTGAGGAATATACCCCTCAACATGGTAGTACGAGCATAGCACCTCCCGACAAGGTGGTTGAGGCATATCACCCCCTCAACAATGTGTGATCAACTTGCAACGCCATAAATACTTTTCATGAAATCATCACATACGAACATTTCTTTCATCATCATAAAGTCACTTGACTCATAAGCCATACAATAGATCACTTTTCATGATATCATCACATACGACCATTTCTTTCATCATCATAAAGTCACTTGACTCATAAGCCATACAATAGATCATCAATAACTTAAAAATTCATAACCGAACATTTTATCAAACACTTGGTGGGTGTGTAATGCTAATTCAAAACCATGCAATTCAAGAGTGAAATCATGTGAGTAAACTTAATGTAAATCAACCCACCAACACTTGGCAACACCCTCATGCAAGATATATTGAAACCCCTCATCAAATCTCATCATAGATTCATAGCTCAAAACATACTTAAACAATCAACATTTTATGAAACCCCAACATAGTTCATAATCAAATTCATAATAAGAAATACCCATAGATAAATCAACTTGAAAATATGCAGTTTCCTTAAAAAGGAAGGTTGGGCACCATGGGTGAAAGGAACCAATGATTGAAACCCACATACCTCAAATTTGGAGATTTTCTTGATGAAGATTTGAATAAGAACTTGAAGTTTGAATGAATTTTTTGAGATTCAGAATGAGTTTGGGATACTTGATTTTGGGTGAAATATTTGGCGAAGTATTAGAGAGGGTTTTGGGGAATGTCTTGAATGATATGGGGTTGAAAAATGACTAAGTATAGGTGTTTTTATGCATAGAAAGACTTAGGCCCAAGACCCCAAGGCCTTGGACCGAAATGAAAAAAAAACTGGCAACAAAATATACTGCTCCGTGATGGCTCCGCATTGCAGAGCCAACGCGCATTGCTTCTGGAAATTAAAATTTTGGCAAAATTTATTTTTCGCTACGGGTCCTCTAAAATTCGGGTTTTGCCCATTTCCCACTCAATTTTGCCCCCTAATCAAGAATATAAAGTCAAATTTTTATATCACGCACGGATTTTGAGATATATAAAAATTACGATTATGGACATTTTTAAGGCACATTTTCGGACACTTTTTGGAATGTTTCAATACCTATATATATTAACGTTGATACCTCTAAACACAAGAATAAAAGTTAGTGCAATGGTTGAGGGGTTGCAAAAAAATTTCAAACAATTTGGCAGGTCAAGTGTTCAAACCTGGCTTAAGACTTTTTGCTTCAGCATTTTTTTAAAAAACATTGTGCTTACTACTCTATATTTTGATACCTCTAAATTAAATTTCTAGTTTCGTCATTGGCTTCGAGTTAGATTATGTTTGGTACTATGGTTATGTGTTTTAATGGGGTCTTGAAAAAGAAATTTTGAGTTTCTATCTCCATAAAGACTGCACTAGCGGGAGGAATCCCACTATGGCGAGGCCGTCATAGTTGGTAGGTCCTGCCATGATGGGCTAGTGTTGGAAAATTGAGAAAGGAACTTTAAATTGATTAATGTGGTCATCTTGTAAGTGAGTTACTAAATATTCTAGATTAGGCTTTGTTGAGAACTATTAAACTAAAGTGGCAAATTGATTAGGTCGAGCTAGCGGTTGTGGGTTTGAAGTCCTTATTATGAGGAATATAAGGGTTAGATCCTGATTTGCAGCACAGTTGGCATAAGAGTAATTAAAAGGTCGATATCATGTCATATATTGCGGGTGATTAAGATAAATGGGTAGAGTATGTGATTATAGGATTAAGTGTTGAATCATTTTATTGCATACTTTCTTTTGACATTTACTTATATTTTGTGTGGATTTTGGGTTGATTGATGATGCCTAAATCTTGCATATAAACAACCAACTAACGTATACAAACTGAAAAAATAAGCAACTAAAAAATCTAGTATATGTCATCTGTATTGATGCTGCTCTTGCTATACCTTTCGGTATAGTCTGGTTACAGGATTGATGATGTAATTCTTAGGTAAAGATGAAGATAAAGACAAAGACGATCTCCAACAGCCATTTCTTATGGTGAGAGATATGTCATTATATTTATGCCACATTGTACTCTTAGAAGTTCTTATACTTATTTTGAGTAGTTCCTTGGGGATGTTAGATGCTTTTTATAAAAAAAAATTAATTTGATTTGTAATACTGTACTTGGTAAATTCAAAGATTTTTTTCAATAATATCTTTCATTTCGTTCATCTTTCGTATGATTTAATTAGTTAAAAATTAAGGGTCCTCCTATCTAGGTGATAGAATAGGTGCCCGCACATCCTGATTGATTGGATTGTGACAAGTTGGTATCAAAACCCAGATTTTAGTCTCCCAATACAAGTCGTTTACATTCACATGTAATCTTTGAGAAGTTATGATGAATATAAGAAGTCGTTCCATTTACTCTTTCTTTTTATGCAGTCTATAGCTTGTGGTATAAATTGAGTCCAATTGGTATCTTAAAGAGATAAATTGAATGTCGTTATTGCAACTGAAGGAACACAGGCAAGGAAAGTTGAAACCGAGAAGGTTCCAATTGGTTATGACCTTGGAAGTTGTGCAAACACATAGACGATCAATGAAATGTCAATCATGAAGCAATTTTAACTAGATTTGCTTGTGTGATGTAACTTGAAATTGTGATTAGGTTCATAATGCTGCATGTATAACTATCAGAGTGTGAAGTGTTTTATCTGAATGACATGATGTGATTATGTGCATAGTATTTCCTGAATAATTATCAATGTGCTTGTGTGGATGCTTGAGATTTACATGAAATATGATTACTTGAATTTATGGTCAAGGAAAAAGAGTGATACTGTGTTAAGTACAATAGTCTAGTAGTAGACTACAAGGTGATGTATCTTGTGTGAGAGAATGTAAATCCATAGTTGTGCATAGACCTACTGTTGGTAAGGATGATAAGGAAAAAGAATGAATTATGACAATAGAAAAACTTCAACTTTGGAATAGTCAGGGCCTGATCCAAAATAATATTGTTGTATAGTAGCGAAATGGTTGTTATGAAGATCTTCTTAACATGTTTCATACAACAACAACAACAACATACCCAGTAAAATCCCACAAGTGGGGTCTGGGGAGGGTAGGATGTACGCAGACCTTACCACTACCCA
>DF359092.1:0-14072 GCA_000787875.1 Solanum virginianum
ATGCCATATGACAAGGAGGAATAGAGATAAGTTGAGTATCTGGAAGAAGATTTATGCCAAAGTCTAATCCCTTTCGAGAGGAATACCGGGCCAAACTTTGGGAAACATATTCGAAAATCTCATTTACCACCAGAATCGATTCAAGAGTAGGTGACTTGGATTCCACATCTTTTACCCTCACAATATGACAAATACACCCCTTGGAAATCATCTTTCGAGCCTTAAGGTAGGAAGCAAACCGACCTTTAATAGCGGAGTAACTACCCTTCCATTCAAGAATGGGATCATCCAAAAATTTGAACTTGACTTTCTGGCTTCTACAATCTATAAAGGCATATGAAGCATGCAACCAATATCTCGAGAATAACATCAAAATCAAATATCTTAAGTTCCACAAGATCACATGGGAAGACATTGTGCAAAAAAGAAGCTGGACCACCCCAATAAACTCTATGAACAATAATAGATTCACCCATAGAAGTATACATCGTAAAGGGCTCCCTTAGGATTTGGGAACTTAAACCAAACTTAATAGCCAACAAAGGAGTAAACAAAGATAAATTGGAATCTTAATAGCATCATACAAAGCTCTACTCCATTGAAGGAAAAAAATGAAAAGGATGAAGCTTTAGAAACTCGAAGGTAGCCCATAACAGGATCTCAAACTAAGGAGTTTAATGAAATGCTCAATGGACTTTAATTACAGATCCAAAGGTGTCTTGTTGGGGAAGAAGAGCCAAAGCCCAAGAAGGATGAATTGTACAAATGCTACAATTATTTGATGGACCACATCCAAGTCCAAGAGGAAGAATTTTAGGTTTAAATTTCATGGAAATAAGGCCAAGAAGGGTCCAAGAATCAACCACAACAAAGGCTGCTTTCTGTCTAAGTTTGGAGAGAAGACTAGTCAAACTTTCCATATTTGTCAAGACTTTTTTCCTAGTTTGGTTTTACCTTATTTATTTATTTATATACATGTTATTAATGTTTTCGTTGTTCTATTTAAGGTATTCTATTATCATTTAATGCTTTCCTAGAACTACTAGGTCTATTCCTAGTTAAGGTAACTTTATTTCCTTTCTAGAGTTGGATTTACCTTGTAATTTTCTTTCTAGGTTTCGGATACTCCTTGGGCCTAACCTAAGGAGTTTTGGATGTCCAAGGACCCTATTAGTCTTTTTACTTTCTTTAAAGACAATTAGATTGATATTAATAATATTTGACAAAGTTTAATTGAACATTTATGACTTGTTCTTTGAGAATTTATCTTTAAACCTTTACTAGTTCATAGTTTTAGTATAAAGTACTTTCTTCTTGTGATATCTTTGATTTTTTTTAGTATTCTTTAGAAGGTTATTAGTTTACATGCTAATTATTGTCTTTAGTTACTCATAAAGCTGTCAAGATTTGAATCTAATGTTTTGATTCATTTTCTCAAGTAAAGGCGTTAGATTTCTTCCATAAATCTTAACATTGTTACTTGGATCTTGTCAAGGCCTTAGAATATCAATTTTTTAAAAATTCTTGGATCTTTACTTTGAATTTCTCATATCTTTAATTAGTTTTCATCTTTCTTTTTTAGTTGTTGCTTCCAACATTCTAGTAATCAATTCATCTTAGTATTGTTTCTAACCTCGATCTTATCAAGTGGTATCAAAGTAGTTTATCAAGATTCTGTTCTTGGTAAATCTTGTTATTTCTTAAATATAAAGAGAAAAAAAATAAAAACAATTTTTTTTTTAAAAAAAGGAGATAACTTGGTCTCCAAGAAATCTATTTACTTACCCTCAAAATCATGCATTAGTGTTTCCAAATAAACAATAATTAAGAAGAGAGGATTCTAAATCTTTGAGGACATGGGAAATCTTTTTCTTATTCTTATATAATTCTAAGTAAGTTCATTTTTATTCGTGTTTTGTTTCAACTAAATCCTACTTGTTCTAGAATTAGTTCTTTATTTTCTTTTGTGCCCCAAAAATCTATATTACTAAGAATTGATACTTGTTTGGGTTTAATTATAAATCTACAAAGTACTCTTGTTCAAAGGTTAGTTAAGGGCGAAAATGCAAGTGTGAGTGAGTTTAAAAGACGGTAAAAGTCATACTAAGTCTATGATTGATATTTTCCTTTAAGATGTCTCATTTAGGTGGTGATGAAGAAAGGGCTCATTTAGAAGCTGAGATCAAAGGAAGCAATGACTTCACCCTTCAAGCTATCACCAACAATTCGAGAGATGAAACATTCAATTTCAAGAGATGAGAAACATGATTATCTAGTAGAATGAGACTATAGCTACAATTAGGAGGGAGAAAAATATTGTACCACTCCATAATGTTATACCCGAAGTTAGAAAAAATGTACCCATATCCCTTTTGTAAATCTTGAATTTAATAATGATGATTTTAATGGTGAACTTAATCTAGAAAGAAGAGATAGGAGGGGACAAAAAGGTAGAGTAGAAGATGATAATATAAGTAGTATAAGAATTAAGATTTTGTCTTTCAAGGGGACAAGGGACCTAGACTTGTACCTTAATTGGGAGAGATGAGTTGAAGCCATTTTTTATTGTCATAATACTCTTAGGGTAAGAAAGTTAAACTTGTTATTGTTGAGTTTTCTGATTATACTACTTCTTGGTGGATAAATCTTGCTAGGGACAGAGAGCAAGATGAGCTACCACCTATTACTACCTTGGTAGAGATGATGAGGGTGATGTGGAAGAGGTTTGTGCTATCATATTTTTAAAGAGAGCTACAATCTCACCTTCAACACTTGAAGCAAGGTTCCATGTTGGTGGATGAGTATTTCAAAAGAATGGATATGGCTATGATCCAAGCTAATTGCATAGAGGAAAAAGAAGCTACAATGGCTAGATTTTTAAATGGTTTAAATTCAGAAATAGCTAATGTAGTAGAGATACAACAGTATGTAAATTTACATAAGTTAGTTGATTTGTCTATTAAAGTAGAAAAACAAATTAAGAAAAAGCAGCAACCTAACTCATGGAGTAATCGGCCTAAATCTATCTCTAAGAATCCATGGTCAAATCAAGAGGGAAAAACACCTTCTAAACCTCAAGAAGATAGAGGTAAAGGTAAAGTTGATGAAGGAGGTAAAACCTTCAATCCCAGATCTTCTAAATGTTCTAGTTCTATTCAATGTCATAAACATCATGGGAGGGGTCATATGATGCATGAATATCAGAGTAGAAGAAACATCATACTTAGTGAGAATGGAGAATATGAGAGTGAAAAAAGTGAGAGGGAAGAAGAAAAGGGAGGAAGTATAAGTGAGGAAGATGATTTAGAACTTCCCAATGATGATATAATTGGGGTGGTTAGGAGAATTATGACTATTAATTTGGGTAGTAGTGATGAAGGACAGAGGGAGAATTTTTTCCATACTAGATGTGGAATATAGGGGAGGACTTATTCTATGATTATTGATGAGGGAAATTGTGCAAATGTGGTGAGTTCATATTTGGTAGATAAGCTAGGAATTGCATGCATGAAACACGCTACCCCATATAGGCTCCAATGGTTGAATGATAGTAGAGAGGTAAAAGTAAACAAACAATGCATGATTTCATTCCATGTTGGTAGGTATGAAGATGAAATTCTTTGTGATGTAGTTTCAATGCAAGCATGTCATGTTTTGGTAAATGAAGGATGTCATGCCACCTTGTTGATTGGTGATATAGACTTGTCCCACCTCATGACTTATACCAAATAATTAGAGAGGAAAAAGTTGAGGAAAAAAAAGGGTAATGAGGCTAAGAGGGCCCGTTTTGAAGGAGGGTTCCAAAGTCTCAAGGGTGACAGGTTTCATCAAGGCTAAGGGTCTTCAAATGCTCCTAATAGAAGGTATGCTAAGGATAACCCATGGCCCTAAGGAGGTGGTGGTGTGGTTCCTAATGCTGTGCATCCAAGATGTGGTAGAGGCCATAACGACCCATGTTTGAGGGACACTAATGTAGGCTATAGTTGTCGAGAAATGGGCCATAAGAAGATTGATTTGCCTCGTAATCAAAACAAGGGTAGAGATGGTCATCCATAAGGTCAGGGTACAAATGTGGTTTCTTCGGGAAGGGGAGGTCAACAAGGTGGTGCCCCCAAGGCACAATTATTTCTATGCTCTTCAAGGAAGGCAAGGGGTAGATGAGGTGCCCGATTTCATCACTGGTATGTTTTTGATTTTGATGTGTATGCATTGATAGACCCCAATTCGACTCTTTCTTTTGCTACTCCTTTTGTCGCTAAAAAGTTTCATGCTGAACCTGAATTATTGTGTGAGCCATATGAACTATCTACTCCCGTTGGTGCATCTATTATTTCTAGAAAGGTCTATAAATTGTCCTATTTTCAATTTGCATAAAATATTGTCTTATGATTTTGTTGAGTTGGATATGGTGGATTTTGATGTCATTCTTGGGATGGATTAGTTGCATGCATATTATGACTCTATTGATTGTAGAACCCGTAAGGACAAATTCCAATTCCCTAATTAACCTGTCCTTGAGTGGGAGATTCATGATGTGGTGGTTAAGGGTAGGTTTATTTCTTACATTAAAGCCCAAAAGTTGATTTCTAAGGGGTGTCGCCATTATTTTGTGAGGGTTAGGGATATTGTGTCCAATGTCCTTCCTATAGAGTCGATTTTGGTGGTTAATAAGTTCTTTGAAGTCTCTCTTAATTAGCTTCCCATTGTTCCTCCCTAAAGGGAAATAGATTTTGGTATAGACCACCTTTTCGAAACTCAACCCATTTATTTCCCCTTACCGTATGGCCCCGACAGAGTTAAATGAGTGGAAAGAGCAATTGAGGGATTTGTTGGAAAAGAGTTTTATTAGGCCTAGCCAATCACCTTAGGGTACATTGGTGTTGTTTGTGAAGAAGAAGGATGGTTCTCTTAGAATGTGGATTGATTACTAGCAACTTAATAGAGTTACCATCAAGAATAAGTACCCTGTACCAAGGATTGATGATCTTTTTGACCAACTTCAAGGGGCTAGTCACTTCTCTAAGATTGATCTTTGGTCCAGGTATCACCAAGTGTAGGTGAAGGAGTGCGACCTTCCCAAGATGACCTTCTAGACTAGGTATGGGCACTATGAATTCGTGGTTATATCTTTTGGGTTGACCAATGCACTAGCTATCTTCATGAATTTTATGAATAGGGCCTTCAAACCCTACCTTGATGTATTTGTGGTGATATTTATTGATGATATCTTGATTTATTCCCATAGTGAGGAAGAGCATGTGGATCACTTGAGGGTGGTATTACAAATCTTGAGGGAGGAGAAGTTGTATGCCAAATATGAGAAAGTGAGCTTTGGTTGAATGAGGTTGCCTTCCTAGGTCATGTGGTTTTGGCGAGATGGTATTAAGGTAGATCCTAAAAAGAAGGAAGTGATTAAAAATTGGCCTAGACCTTTGACTCCATCGGATATTAGAAGCTTATTGGGCTTAGCGGGTTATTGTCGGAGGTTTGTGAATGGGTTCTCTTCAATTACTTCTCCTATAACTAAGTTAACTCAAAAGAAGGATAAATTTGTGTGGACCGATGAGTGTGAAAAGAGTTTTCAAACTTTGAAAGATAAGTTTATCTCCTCTCCTATCTTATCTCTATCGGATGTCATGAAGATAAGCTTGTCTCTGCTCCTATCTTGTCTCTACAGGAAGGGTTGGAAGGGTTTGTTGTATATTGTGCTACCTAACAAATGGGTTTGGGTTGTGTTTTGATGCAAAATGGTAATGTGATAGCTTATGCCTCTATACAACTTAAGGTGCATGAAAAGAATCATCCTACCCATGATCTTTGGTTCGCCGCCATGGTATTTGCTTTAAAAATTTGGTGTAATTACTTGTATGGGGAGCATGTTAATGTGTTCACCGATCATAAGAGTCTCTAATATGTGTTCACCCAAAAAGATCTCAACTTGAGACAACAAAGGTGATTAGAGCTTCTTAAGGATTATGATATGAGTGTGCATTATCACCCCGACAAAGCTAATATTGTGGTCGATGCTTTGAGTAGGTTGTCTATGGGTTGCCTTGCACACAGTAATGATAAAGTCAAAGAGGTAGATAGAGAGGTTCATCGGTTAGCTAGATTGGGTGTTAGGTTGGAGGAGGTTGATAATGGTAGAGTAGTGGTAGTAGATGGTTCCAAATCTTCATTGATTGAGGAGGTGAAGGCAAAGCAAGATCTTGACCTCGCCTTGCTAGAGTTGAAGGCTTTGGTGAGAGATGGTATGGTGGAGGTTTTCTCCCAAGGGGGAGATGGTGCCCTTAGGTACCAAGGTAGATTGTGTGTGCCTTATGTTGGTGACTTGAGAAAGAAGATTTTAGATGAGGCTCACAATTCTTCCTACTCTATTCACTCCGGTTCTACAAAAATATATAGAGATTTGAGGGAAGTGTTTTAGTGTGGTAGTATGAAGAGAGATATTGCTAAGTTTGTATTCGATTGCCATAATTGCCAGTGAGTCAAAGCCGAATATCAAAGGTTGGGTGGCGTAGCGCAACATATAGAGATTTCTACTTGAAAGTGGGAGGAAATTCACATAGTCTTTGTGGTTGGGTTGCCTAACACTTGAAAGCATTTTAGCTCCATTTGGGTTGTGGTTGATAGGAGACAAAGTGGGCTCATTTCCTACCAGTTAAGACTACTTATGGTGCCGAAGATTATGCTAAGTTGTACATTTATGAATTGGTTAGATTGCATGGGGTGCCCATGTCTATCATATTGGATTGTGGTGCTAAATTCACTTCTCACTTTTAGAGGTCCTTCCAAAGAGGCCTTGGTACCAAGGTAAAGTTTAGTATGGCCTTTCACCCTTAAATGGATGTCCAAGTTGAAAGAACTATAAAAAAGCTTGAGGATACGCTTAGAGCTTGTGTATTGGAGTTTAAGGGTAGTTGGGATGATCATCTTCCACTCATTGAGTTTGATTACAACAATTGTTGTCATTCAAGCATTGGTATGGCTCCTTTTGAGGCTCTCTATGGTAGACCTTGTAGGTCCCCGGTTGGATAGTTTGAGGTAGGGGAGATGGCTTTGTTGGGTCTTGATCTGGTTATGGAGGCCATAGAGAAGGTAAGGTTGATAGGAGAAGGGATCTTGAATTTAAGGTTGGTGATTGGGTCAACTTGAAGTTTTCACCAATGAAGGGTGTGGTTCGTTTTGGTAATTTGTTTGTCCTTATAGAGTGTTGAAGAGTATTGGTAAGTTGGCCTATGAGTTGGAGTTTCCCAATGATATGAATATGGTTCATTCGGTCTTTCATGTGTCTATGTAGAGTAAGTGTGTGGGTGACCCAAGTGCCATTATGCCTCTTAATGTTATCAGTGTTGTTGAAGACAATTTGACTTATGAAGAGGTTCCAGTAGAAATTTTAGATAGACAAGTGAAGAGGTTGAGGAACAAGGATGTTGCTTCTGTCAAGGTCCTTTGGAGAAACCAACAAGTTGAGAGTGCTACATGGGTAGCCGAGGCAGACATGCAAAACTGATATCCCTATCTCTTCCATTCTACTCAAGCCTAAGGTACTACCTATGTGATTTCAAGTCTTATATTTTAGTCCTTATATCATTGCATGCATTCATGTTTATGTTCACAAGTTCATGGTGATTTTGACACTTATGTTGAGATTTTGAAATGATGTTTAAGTGCATTGTTGCATTCATGTGTTGGGCTAAACTCATCTTGATTATTTCTCTCATATATGTTTCTTTGACATTCGGGGACGAATGTTCCCAAGGGGGAGATATTGAAACGCCCCAAAAAGTGCCCAAAAATGTGCCTCAAAAATGCCCATATTCGTAATTTTTATATATCTCAAAATTTGTGCATGATATCAAAAATCTGACTTCATATTCGTGATTAGGGGCAAAGTTGAGTAGGAAATAGGTATAACCCCAATTTTAGAGCAACCGTATCAAAATTTGATTTTTCCAAAATTTGCGATTTCCAGAGACAATTTGCGCACCTAGCGTGACGTGGAAAGGGCGTGGACCAGTGTTAAAATTGCTTTAATTTTCCTATTTGGTCCAAGGCATTTGGTTTTTGGGCCTAAGCCTTCCTATGTGTAAAAACACCTATACTTAGTCATGTTTCAACCTCATATCATTCAAGATATTCCCTAAAACTCTCTCTAACACTTAGCCAAATATTTCCCTCAAATTCAAGTGTCCCAAACTCATTCCAGATCTTAAAGAATTCACTAAAGCTTCAAGTTCTCATTCCAATCTTCATCAAAGGAATCTCCAAAGTTGAGGTTTTTATGAAATGTGGACTGTTTAAGCATATTTTGAGTTATGAATCTATGTTCTATGATAAGATTTGATGAAGGTTTTAATGTATCTTGCATGAAGGTATTACCAAGTGTTGGTGGGTTGATTTACATTAAATTTGCTCATATGATTTCACTCTTGAATTGCATGATTTTGAGCTAGCATTACACACCCACCAAGTGTTTGATAAAATATCCAGCTAAGGGTTCTTGAGTAATTAAAAGTCTATTACAGCGCTTATGAGTTAAGTGACTTTATGAGGATGAAAGAAATGTATATATGTGTTAATTTCATAAAAAGTATCTATAGTATCGCAAGTTGACCAAACCTTGTTAAAGGGGTGTTATCCCTCAATCACATTGTCGGGGGGTGCTAGGCACATACTACCACGTTGAGGGATACATACCTTGACAACGTTGTCGACTTTGGGAGGGCATGCTAAGCCCATACTACCACGTTGAGGGGTATATACCTTGACCACATTATCGGGGGGTGCTAGGCTCGTACTACCAATTGAAGGGTAGATAACTCAATCACCTTCTAAGGTGGTGCTTGGCCTTGGATTCCAAGTATTAGATGTTTGGTCTATGATGATTATCTCTTCCTACACATGTGCTATGTTCTATACAAGCATGTTTCACTTTGAGCATTGATCATGCATGCCGTATTATTATAGTATTTTCTATTACCTATGTATATGCATTTTGACTTGTTGCTTATCTCTTGTGGCATCGTATCTGACATACTTAGTATATTCAAATGTACTAACGCATACTCTATGCATAAATAATATTACCATGTAGGAACCGAAGCTCCACTTGATCATCCTCCTCCTCCACGTGGCTAGTACAATCTCTTAAAGCAAGCTTGCTGAGTCCTCAACTCCGAGGACAATAGCTATTGATCCTATGTTATGTAAAGACTCTTTTCTTTGTTTAAATGCTTACGACTATGAGGGTGAGCCTGGAAAGATATTTTAGCCCCCGCCCAATATATGTTAGAGGTATTGTTGGACAAGTTATGTATTTATGCTTTAAGCTTTGACTCCTTTGATGATTTATGCTATGAAAGACTTCCCTTAGCCCCTTTATTTTTATTTATATTATCTTATTGCTTTTTAATTGCTTCCGCGACCAAGGATGTTTAAATGATATGCTAAGAGACTTGTTTGGGGTCCCTTTGGGTTCCTATTCATCCTGTCACGTCTAAGCCCTAGGCTTGGGTCATGACAAAAGGTAGTTGGGATGAACATCTTCCACTCATCGAATTTGCTTACAACAATAGCTACCACTCTAGTATTGGCATGAATTCCATTGAAGCTTTATATGGAAGGCATTGTAGATCCTCGGTTAGGTGGTATGATGTGGGGGAAAGGGCTTTGTTGGGCCTGAATTTAGTTATGGAAGCCTTGGAGAAGGTGAGGTAGATAAGGGAGAGATTGAAGATGGCTCAAAGTAGGAAAAAGTCCTACTACGATGTGAGAAGGAGACCTTGAGTTTAATGTTGGTGATTGAGTTTATTTGAAGGTCTCACCCATGAATTGTATGATCTGGTTTGGCAAAAACAGGAAATTGAGCCCAAGGTTTGTGGGATGCTATATAATTTTGAGGAGAATTGTTAAGGTTTCCTATGAACTGGAGTTGCCTACGGATATGAATAGGTTCATCCGATCTTTCATGTGTCCATATTGAGAAAGTGTGTTGGTAATCCAAATACTATTGTTCCCTTAGAAGTTGTGAGTATTGAAGAGGATAACATGACCTATGAGTAGGTCCCAATGGAAATATTGGATAGGAAAGTGAAAACATAAAGAAACAAAGATGTGGTATACATCAAAATCCTTTGGAGGAATCAACAAGTCGAAAGTGCCACTTGGAAAGCCGAATCGGACATGAAGAAATGATATCCATACCTCTTTCACTCTACTCAAGCCAAAGGTAATAAATTAAGTCCTATCTATGATTTCAAATCTTATGTTTCAGCCCTCATGTCATTTTTACATTCATACATGTTCATGGTAACAAGTTTTGGTGATTTTTGATGTATATGCTTGAATGTTTTTTAGAGTGATGTTTAAGTACATTTATTGCATCCATTTCAGGCTAAACGTTTCCTAATTACTCCTCTTACATATGTTTTCTTTACATTCAAAGACGAATGTTCCTAAGGGGGAGATATTGTAACAGCTCTCATGTACTTCAAAAATGCCCTATAGTGTATTTCATGAATATCTCAAAATACGTGCATGATTTTGAAATTTTAACTTTATATTCTTGTTCAGGGGGCAAAATTGTGTAGGGAATGGGTGGCCTTCGATTTTTAGATGACCTATAGCAAAAAAAAAATATTCGCTACAGGAGCCGAGGCAGTGTGTCTGGGCGACTGAGCCGCGTCGCGCTTTAGGTGTGGTTCAGTATAAATGGTGCTCCGCGATTGTCCCACGTTGTGCCTCAGGCATGGACCAGTGCAATAATTTCCTTAATTTTTGAGTTTCGCTCAAGGGCATTTGGGTAGTAACCCAATGCCTATACATATGGGAATACTTTAATTTTCCACCATTTTCAAACCCTAGAACACTCAAAATCCTCCCAATTCATCATCAAATTCTCCATTCAATCTCAAGAATCTCAATAACTTGCTTTGTAGTACAAGAACCCAACTCATGCATCAAGCCTTTCTCAATATTTTCTTCAAGAACTCCAAAGTTTAGGTATATGGGTCTTCATCCATAGGTCCTTTCACCCATGGAGTGCAACTCTCTCTTTTTATGAAATTTCATGATTTCAAAGTTAGATTTCTTATGGGTATCTTCTATTATTACTCCTATTCAAGAAATATGTTGGAAATTTGTTCAATATTGGATTATTGATGCATGACTTTCTATCAAGAAATGAGATTATATTATGTTTATGATGCTAAAGCTTGTATGCTATAATATCTTGAAAGTCTTAGAAAGATTATGGATTTTTGAATGGTTTTCATGATACCCAATAAATGTGGATTTTACTATAATGTTGGTGGCTTGCTTTGAATGATATCTAAATGACTATATTTTACTCTACTCATGTTCTCTACTTTTGAAATGCACTATTTTAAGCAAATGTATATACACCCACCATGTTTGACTAAATTTACATGAAAAGGATTCTTAGATGGTTGTGTTTTCTATGATAATTATGGGCTCCCAAGCATGTAATATGTTTTATACTCATGTTAATTGTGACGCCTACTAGAATGGGTTATAACCTAAGTTATATTCCTCACCCTCTAGTAGAAGGCAAATATCTACATGAAGGGTTATGACCTAAGCTATATTCCTCACCCTCATGTACGATTTAATACTATGCACTATCTAGTACCTACATGAAGGGGTTATTACCTATGCTATATCTTCACCCTCATGTAATATTCAATACCTACTAAAAGGAGTTATGACCTGAGCTATATTCCTCACCCTCTAGTACAAGGTATTTGCATGGGCTACTCATGCCACTTTATTGTGTAAAGCAAGTTATGCAAGTATTATTCATGCATATTTTAACCTAAGCATTGATTATAAATGTCTTATTAAGCTCATGTCTAACGATTATGATTATGCATCTTGATTATAATGGCTTATGATCCTTGTTGCATTGCAGCCCGCATACTTAGTACATTCGAAGTACTAATGCATACTTTATGCCTACATGATCGCACCATGTTAGGACTAGAGCTTCTATTCATCCTCCTCCTCCATATAGCTAGACAGATCTTTTGAAGGCTACTATTGGTAAGTCCTCCACTTCGGGGACAATATCCACTTTACTTTCATGCTCTTATTAAGACTTGTCTAATTTTGGATATTTACCATTTGAGGGTGAGCCCGAGAGATGTCTTGGCCCCCATTATGATTATGTTATTATGAAAGACTTCCCTTAGTCCTCTATTTCCCTTTAGGCTTGTCGAATGTTGGTAATGAGATGGAAGTGCCAAGTTTCATTTCCCTTAGAATTGTTTGTTTCTTGTTGGTTGTTTTATTTTTGCTTCCACAACCAAGGATGTGTATATGATATGCTAAGAGGCTTGTTTGGGATCCCTTTGGTTCTCATTCGCCTTGTCAGATATAGGCCCTAGACTTGAGTTGTAACAGCAAGTTTAAAAACATAATTTTTGAAGAACCAAGTGACAATCTTGAAAAAAGTTTGCTCCTACATATATACATTGATTCCAAACTAGTTTGGGTCGACCATAACAACAACAACAACAAAAATACTTAATGTGATCTCGATGGTGAGGTGTAGAGAAGGTAGATTTTGTTTTTGATAAACCTTTAGCTCAAATAAAGCAAGCCAAGCAGTTTGAAAAGGGGATAAAAATACGAAAAGCAATAACGAGAAGAAAATAACAAACAATAGAGAACGGAATAGCTGGGGTAGACTATAGGGTACTAAATCTTCTTTACTATATTTCACTCGAATAGTAAATATAACAAATAACAAAGTCATACATGCAACAAATATTTATCAGGAATTGTCATCTAGGACTTGCAATGCTTACTTAGTGGAGCCATGGCGACAGTCCCTTTTGCCCTCACTCTTCTTTCTTATCTATTTCATAGAAGACTCCTACACAAGATTGATTTATATTTGAACTATCCTTGATTCGTTGTCGTGGATTTAGCATTAACTTCTAGAATATTCATACAATTTTTTTTTAATTTTGGATATATTAAAAGTTATACATCGACACTTCATTTAGAACAATGATGGCATTATTACACAAGATGAGAAAAATACACTTTAGGTTTACAGGTAATTTGATAACTATTTGGGGACAAGAATCAAAATTTCATTGAACTCAGGAGATTTCATCAATCTAGTTTGTATTTGAAAATGAACAAATAAAGAGAGTTATAACGTTTAAAGTGCTCTCACGGGCATTCCTCAAACTTATGTAGTGCAAAATTTCACATAGGCATATTCTGTAGGCATATTGCGTAGTAATCTATCAACAATTTGCTACAACAAATCCACTTCCTAATGACAAGAATATTACAAAATCATATAAAATTATAAATAGGTTTCAATTTTTCTACTATGAGTATGTAAACTATAAACAAATGCACAATAGATGAATTTAATTCAACTCATTTGTGAAATAAAAACATACTCCAGAAAAAAAAAATAATTCGGATCCAAAAAAATAAATTGCTTACCCGAAATTATTTTTATGTGGCTACTCCTGAAGCAACTTGAGATTCAACTGAAATTTAGGGGTTTTGGGCAAGAGGATGAAATTGAAAAAGGGGAAATGAACTTTAATGTTTTGATTTTGGGAGAGGGAGATCGCAGTAGGAAATAGGGTTGTATTTTTGGGAGATTTTGGGATGGATATTTGGGAGGAAAATTTAAACAAATAATTACAACCACATTTTTAGTCTCAAACTCATTAATTATATGTTACTATATAGTACAAAAATATTTATGCATCTAATAATTTTTTTTCTAGAGTTAAATATAAAGAGTGATGAAATGATTTTTTTTTAAAAAAAAACTAGATTTCAATATTAGGTACAAACATAAATAATTAGTAAAGTAATAATATGATAGTTGAAGCAAATATTATAAGATTTTTAAATTCGTATATCGATTATAACAATATTTTATGCCAAATGTCTTTTTATGACATTGTGTGTCAAATGTTGTTCCGGAAATAGCTTCTCTATCTATTTGAGGTAGTGGTAAGATATGTATACATTTTATCCTCCCCAGATCCGATTGTGTACATTTTATCCTCCCA
>DF359092.1:22143-34395 GCA_000787875.1 Solanum virginianum
GATTACATTGTGGGATCCTGTACTTTACATTCTTTACATCACTTTACCTTTACTGTATTATCTGTATAATTTGTGCACAGCATGCTATAAAAGACCCAACTGATTAGGGGTAATCTATATCAGGTTCGTCCCTATGCCAGGATAGTAATCTAGCCCCCTCGAGCTGCCACCTATCTATAATCCATAATCCATATACTTTACCTTTGCCTTTGAAGAAACAACTATGTATGACATCATATAAATATGTGAAAGAGTGGATACATAGCTAGTAGGCATGTTAGAGTGTCCTTGAAGAGCCCTAGAAGATTTCCTTGGCTGCTCTTAGATATGAAGAAAGGAGAATATGATATTTCTCTTAGAAGCTGAAAATATAGCCAAACGTTTAAGTGAAATGTTTACTATTTTTTGACACCTTTAAAGCAGAAACTTTGGCCGACCTTGGCTTGTGATTTTAACCATATATTAGTATATGTTAGGGAGGTGGTGATGCAGCAACTTGATCCTTAAGCTTGGGCTAAAATGGACCTCTAAACAGTTGAGCATTTGCTGCCCAAAATGCAGATTTTTCCTTCTCTTAAAGTTTAGGCCCATTTAGCTAAGTAACTTAGAATATAGTTGGGCCTTTGTCTTCTTTCATATTGGGCTGTACATACAGCCCACTTATAGTACAAAAACGTAGGCTAAAGATACCTCCTTAACTTGGACTTAATTCATAATCGGAATTGGACAATTTCGACGTCGAGTATCGTCTCCGTTTAAGCTTAGGATTATTTTGCATAGTTTTTATAAACTCCCCCTCCCCCCTTGGGGAGATAAGTTAGTTAATCAACCTGAATTGCATTGAATTCGTCTAAGTCTACCATATTCCCTGTGGGATTTGACCCTACCCTTGGTTAGGTTATATATCTTGGCAATGACCGCTTTAGCCTCAAAAAGGAGGTGTAGCTTGGGCGACATCATGATTTTGGTTCCATTGTCGAGGAATATGACTAGACTTGTCTTATTCAAGTAGTTTGGGAATTCAGCCTTATTTCCCTCATTTTACATTTTTGCTTTTTTTATTTTCTTTCAGGGTACAGGTGTAGTGTATGCCCAATATGCGAAGTCGAGGCATACCTTTGACTCTATTTGACCCAGATATCTACAGAAGACTAAGAAAGAGGGCCCAAAATACTCCAAACAATATGGCAAATGCAGCTTTGAACTGGAATGAGAACAAGAATGCGAATAATGACAATGCACCTCCTCAAGAGGACATTGCTCCACAACCACAAGACTGCAATACTAAATCTTATTAGTGGAACCAATATCAGCTAAACACTATGGCTTTGGAGATTACTGGAGCCATTGTGTTACCACCACTACCGACTGACACAAAGTTTATGGTTTCGAGTCGGTTAATCTAGATGCTATAGAACCGTGGGTTGTTCGCGAGCCTACCATTAGAGGATCTGCATAGTAATCTACGCAATATTGCATTTGTCTGCAAGAGTATGATGGGAACACATAATCTATCTATGGATGCTACAGGACATCATGTCTTGCCATTATCTCTGATAAGGAATGCCATGCTATGGATATTCGAGCTCCTACAGAGTTTGATTACCAGTTAGGCTGAGTTACAAAGGCTATTTTGGAGAGGTCTTCCTGAGATCGAAGAAGCTCAAGTTGAAGGATCAAATCAGCATCTTTGAGCAACTTCCTGGTGACTCGATAAGTACCATATGAGAGTAATTCAAAAAATACTTGAGGAGTATCCTTGACCACAAAATTTTTGATGATGCCTTACTGGAGATCTTTTACCATGCCCTAGACGAGAATAGTCAAGCATGTGCTAATACCATCATGGGGGGCATGTTTTTGGATTAGTCATTTGTAAGGATTGCTAAGAGGATGGAAAGGGTGGACAAGACAAATTGTGCATAGGGGCAAAGAGATAGGTCATCTAGCACAAGTTCATAGGCTAGTTTGGAGCAAGCTCATAAATAAATAAGGAGATTATACAGGAGCTTGCACAGATCTTTACCGGTATGGAGATGATAATGATACAGAATTAGGAATGAGTTAATGCAGTTTTAACACACCGTATTTTCTATATTTTAGTCCTATTGTGTTTCCAAATGTGAAAATACCTATACTTAGCCATATTTCACCCTCATATCATTCAAAACCTTCTCCAACAATCATTCAAACACTTAGTCAAATATTTTACTCCTAAACTCAAGCCTCAAAACTCATCCGAATGTGAAGGTTCCTATTCAAGCTTCAAGTCTCCATCTCCAATCTTCATCAAGTTCATCTCCAAAGCTAAGGTATGTTGGTTTCTTTCATGGGTTCCTTTCATCCATGATGCCCAAGCTTCCTTTTGCTCTAAATTGCATGATTTAAAATTGATTTACTCATGGGTCTTATTTATTATGAAATTTACTGCAAACTATGTTGGGGTTTATGAAATTGTGATTGTTTTACTATGTTCTGGGTTATGAATCTAAGATCTATTATGAGATTTTATGAAGGATTTTGATGTACATTACTTGAGGGTGTTACCAAGTATCAGGGTGTTACGAAGTATCTATTGGTGGTTTTACATAGGATTTTCTAGCATGATAACACTCTTGAATTGTATAGTTTTACACTAGCACTACACACCCACCAAGTATTTGATAAAATGTCCTATTATGGTTTCTTGAGGAATTGAAGGCCCAATGCATGTCTTATGAGTTGAATGACTATATGATGATGAATAAATGTATATATAAGGTATTCTCTACATATTGTTATTATTTGACCAAGTCTAGCTTGGGGGGTTGTAGGCCCAGGTAACCACATCGAGGGGTTGGTACCTTGGTTGCCTAGTAAAGGGGGTAGTAGGCCTGTATAACCATATTGAGGGGTTGGTACCTCATTAACCACATAGAGGGGTTTGTACCTTGGTCCCTAGCTTGGGGGGTGGTAGGCCTAAGTAACCATATTGAGGGGTTGGTACCTCATTAACCACATAGAGGGGGTTGTACCTTGGTCCCTAGCTTGGGGGGTGGTAGGCCTAAGTAACCATATTGAGGGGTTGGTACCTCATTAACCATTATGAGGGGTTTGTACATCATTCGCCTCTTTGAAGAGGTGGTTGGCTTTGGATATTCTTTATTAATGGTTACTTTCTACATATGTATTATGTACTATATAAGCATGACTTTACTTCAAGCATCATCCATACATGCCATCTTGCTATTATGCTATCTATTGAGTATTATTATGCATTTTGCCTATGATGCGTATTTATTGTTGCATTGCATCCTACATACTTAGTACATTCAAACATACTAATGCATACTTTATGCCTATATGATGTCACCATGTAGGTCTCATGACCCAAGCCTAGGGACTAGGCATGACACGGCATAAGGGGAACCCAAAAGGACCCCAAGCAAGCCTCTTAGAACATCATTACACATCCTTGGTTGCAGAAGAAATGAAACAAGCATCAAGAGATAATGAAGTGGGGCAACCGGGGCTAAGGGAAAGCACTTTTATACCATAGACATCAAGAACAATAGAGTCAAGGCTCTTAGTATAGATACATAACATATCCAACAAATATCTCTAATAAATAGATAAGAGCGAGGGCCAAGACAAAGTAACCAGGCTCATTCTTGTAGTTAATACATAATAAGAGCAACATACACTAAGGTCCTCAAAGTGGAGGACTCAACCAGACTCATAATCATAGTTAAAATAGACAATAAAGAAGAATGTCTCAATACTTAATAAGAGCAAGATATACTAAAGTACCTGAAGTGGAACACTCACTAACTAGCTTGAGTAGTATCGAACTAGCCATGTGTAGGAGGATGATCAACTTATGCACCGGTCCCTAGATAGTGATATCATGAAGGCAAGAGTATGCATTAGTACGTTTGAATGTACTAAGTATGTAGAATGCAATGCAACAAGAATTAGGCATCATAGTCAAAATGCATAACAATAGGCAATTGAAATAATATAACAATATGGCATGTATGACCAATACAAAAGCAAAACATGCTTTAAGTAACTCATGCTCATATAGGATATAATATGTGTAGAAGAGACCAAGCTAGATTTCCAAAGTACAAACCCCTTGGTCGGTTAGTGATGATTTCACCCATCACCCTAGTGTGTGAGGTACAAAACCCCATTTAGGTTAGTATTGAAGTACAAACCCCTTGGTAGGTTAGTGATAATGCCGCCTCTTCACTTAGGTGGTGAGGTACAAACCCCTCACTAGGTTGGTGATGACGCTGCCCTGTCACCTCGGTAGAGAAGTACAAACCCTTGACTAGGTTGATGAGTACAAAACCCCATCTAGGTTAGTGATAATGCCGCCCCATCACTATGTGGAGAAGTACAAACCCTTCACTAGGTTGATGAGTACAAACTACCATCAAGGTTATCCGGGTTCTTAGTCCCCGGCTTGGACATGGTCTAATGCAACACTTTATATAGAATTTATCATATACATAAGCTCATTTAATCATCTTATAGTCAATCATATCATATCTCATGCTTTGGACCTTCAATCCCTCAAGAACCCACATCCGGACATTTTATCAAACATTTAGAGTGTGTGTAATGCTAGTGTAAAACCATGAAATATAGAGATGAAATCATGCTATAAAATCCATTGTAAAACCATCAATCAACAACTTGCAATACCCTCAAACAACATATTTCAAAACCCCTCCTCAAATCTTACAATAGATCAAAGATTTATAGCTCAACAAACATAGCAAACAAGTCACAATTTCACATAGGTTTAACATAGTGTATAGTGAATTTCATAATAAGTAAGATCCATTTGTAAATCAACTTTAAATCATGCAATTTGAGTAAAAAGAGTATTGGGTATCATAGGTGAAAGAAACCCACATACCTTAGCTTGGAGATAAAGTTGTTGAAGATTGGTGATGGAGACTTGAAGCTTGAAGAAGAACCTTGAAGGAAAACCTTAGCTTAGGATGAGGGTTTGGGGGTTGAATTTTGGGAGTGAAAATATAGCTAAGTATTTTAGTGAGTATTGGTGAATGTTTAGGATGATATAAGGGTGAAATATGGCTAAGTATAGGTAAAAATATTATTGGAAACACTTAGATCCAAGACCCAAAAACCTTGGACCGAGATAGAAATCACTTGCAACAAAATACACAAGCCTGCATCTGGTCCATGATGCAACCTATCGCGGAGGCCAAATTAACACATGTCTGAAATATCTGCGTATCGCGATGAAGTCATGGATTTAACCACATAGAGGGGTTTGTACCTTGGTCCCTAGCTTGGGGGGTGGTAGGCCTAAGTAACCATATTGAGGGGTTGGTACCTCATTAACCATTTTGAGGGGTTTGTACATCATTCGCCTCTTTGAAGAGGTGGTTGGCTTTGGATATTAAATTGGGTTTAGACCCTTTTCCCCCTACTTTTGACCCCCTAAACAAGAATATGAAGTCAGATTTTTGATATCATACACGGATTTTGAGATATATAGAATTTAAAATTTTGGGCATACCGAGGCACATTTTTGGGGACTTTTGGAGTCATTTCAATATCTCCCCCTTGGGAACATTTGTCCCCGAATGTAAAAGAGACATATAAGACAAGAGTAATCATAAACAAATTAGCTCTTAACAAAAATGCAACATTACATTTAAACATCGTTTTCAAAACCTCAACATAAGTGTGGAAATCATCATAAATTTCTCAACTTAAACATGAATGCGTATGAATGAGCTGAAAATATAAGACTTGAAATCACATAAGGGACTTAGAGTTAGTACCTTAGGTTTGAGTGGAGTGAAAGAGATAAGGATACCACTTTTGCATGTCCGCCTCGGCCTCCCATGTAGCACTCTCAATTTGTTGGTTCCTCCAAAGGACCTTAACGGATGCCACCTTCTTGTTCCTCATTTTTGGTTCCTAGAAAGGACCTTAATAGTTGCCACCTCCTTGTTCCTCAATCTTTTTACTTGCCTATCAAAAATCTGAACTAGAGTTTCCTGATAAGTCTCATTATCCTCAATAATACCCATAACATCAAGAGGCACAATAGCATTAGGATCACCAACACATTTACTCAACATAGAAACATGGAACATTGGATGAAACAAATTAATTTCACTAGGCAACTTCAACTCATAAGCTACCTTGCTAACCCTCTTCAAGACCTCATAAGGACCAACATATCTTGGACTCAACTTCCTCTTTTGACTAAAACAGACCACACCTTTCATTGGAGAAACTTTCAAATAAACCCAATTACCCACTTTAAATTCATGGTCTCTTCTTATCACTCACAAGATAGCTGTCACCATAATATGCGTCTAACCCTATGATGTAGCGGTGGATTCTGTCAGACATAATAGAATTTTTTACTACATTGGGCTGTCTTCAATCTCTCCCTAATCATCCTAACCTTCTCAAGAGCCTCCATAACTAGATTTGGTCCCAATAAAGTCACCTCTCCAACCTCAAACCAACCAACCGGTGATCTACAAGGTCTCCCATAAAGAGCCTCAAAAGGAGTCATACTGATGCTAGAGTGATAGCTATTATTGTATGCAAACTCAATCAAGGGAAGATGGTTATCTTGACTTTAAGCTCCAAGACACAATCCCTAAGCATATCCTCAAGGGTTTGAATTGTCCTTTCAGCTTGGCCATCCATTTGAGGCTCGAAGGCCATACTAAGGTGAACTTTTGTACCAAGAACCCTTTGAAAAAAATGTCCAAAAGTGTGAAGTGAATTATGAACCACGATCAAATATAATGGACAAAGGAACACCATGTAACCTTAGTAATTCATGGATGTACAACCTTGCATCCTCTTTAGCCCCATATGTGGCCTTAATCGGTAGAAAATGGACCGATTTCATCATCCTATCAACCACCACCCAAATGGAATACAAACCTCTTCCAGTCTTGGGCAATCCAACTATAAAATCCATATTAATCACCTCCCAATTCCAAGTGGGAATCTCTATGTCCTGGATTAGGCCACCTAGGCTTTGATATTTGGCTTTAACTTGTTGACAACTATGGCAATCGAAAATGAATTTGGCAATGTCCCTCTTCATGCCTCCATACCAATACACCTCTCTCAAATATCTATACATTTTGGTGGACCCGAGGTGGATGAATAAGAAGAATTATGGGGCACGTCAAGGATTTTCTACCTCAAACCACCATTACAAGGCACACATAACCTACCTTGGTACCTTAAGGCACCATCTCCCCCTTGGGAGAAAACCTCTACTTTGCCCTCTTTCACCAAGGCCTTCAATTCAAGCAAGGTGGGGTCAAAATCTTGTTTTTCTAT
The DNA here is from genome assembly GCA_000787875.1 of Solanum virginianum. Classification (NCBI taxonomy): domain Eukaryota; kingdom Viridiplantae; phylum Streptophyta; class Magnoliopsida; order Solanales; family Solanaceae; genus Solanum; species Solanum virginianum. Next base: position 29,488 of record DF359092.1, read on the forward strand.
CACCTCATCAACCAATGAAGACTTAGACCCATCAACAACAATCACACAATCATCACTAACCTCTTCCAAAACCTAACCCCCAATCTATCCAATTGATGCACCTCCCTAGCTATTTACTTACCACCCCCATCAACATGGGCTAGGCTACCCATAGAAATCCTACTCAAAGCATCTGCCACCATATTTGCCTTACCCGGATGGTAATGCACACTCATGTCATAGTCCTTATGAAGTTTTAGCCACCTTTTTTGCCTTAAGTTGAGATCTTTTGAGTTAAGACATATTAGAGGCTCTTGTGATCGGTGAACACGTTAATATGAGCCCCATACAAGTAGTGATGCTAATTCTTTAATGCAAACACAACGACGGGTAACTCTAGATCATGGGTAGGGTAGTTTCTTTCATGTACCTTAACTTGTCTAGAAGCATAAGCTATGACCTTCCCATTTTGCATCAACACACAACCTAAACCAACTCGAGATGCATCACAATACACCAAAAATCCCTCAAGCCCATCCAGTAATGGCAATACAGGAGCGGAGACAAGCTTGTCTTTCAATGTTTGGAAGCTCCTCTCACAGTCATCTGTCTACACAAACATAACCTTCTGTTGAGTCAATTTTGTCATAGGGGAAACAATGGAGAAGAACCCATTCATATACCTTCTATAATAACCCGCTAGGTCCAAGAAGTTCCTAATATCCAACGGGGACAATAGTGTAGGCCAATTTCTAATAATATCGGTTTTCTTAGGATCCACTTTTATACCATACCCCGACACTATATGACCCAAGAATGCAACCTCCTTCAACTAAAATTCACACTTGTCATATTTGGTATACAATTTCTGCTCCCTCAATCTGTACAACACAACCCTCAAATGCCCCATAAGCTCCTCCATACTATGTGAATAAATTAATGTAACATCAATGAAGACCACTACAAAAGAATCAAGGTAGGGTTTGAAGACCATATTTATTAGGTCCATAAAGATGGCCAGTACATTGGTCAACCCAAAAGATATCATAACAAACTTATAATGCCCATATCTAGTACGGAAGGCCATCTTGGGAATGTCACACTCCCTTACCCTCAATTGATGATACCCGGATCGAAGATCAATTTTTTTAAAAAAAGCTAGCCCCTTACAATTGGTCAAACAAGTCATCAATCCTTTGAAGAGGATACCTATTCTTGGTACTGACCCTATTGAGTTGCCAGTAGTCAATGCACATTCTAAGTGACCCATCCGTCTTCTTCACAAATAACACCAGGGCACCCTAAGATGATTTGTTAGGCCTAATATGTCCTTTTTCCAACAAATCTTTCAATTGTTCCTTTAACTCCTTCAACTCCACTGGGGCCATACGATAAGAGGGAATGGAGACAGGTTGAGTATTAGGGAGGAGGTCTATATCAAAATCTATTTCCTTTTCAGGAGGAACACTGGAAGGTCATTTAGGAAAACATCAAAAAACTCATTTACAATCGAAACTGACACTATGGAAGGGGCTTTAGACTCCACATCTCTAACCCTCACAACATGATAAAGACGCCCCTTAGAGATCAACTTATGGGCTTTAATGCATGTAATGAATCTACCCTTGACCACCACATCTGGATTTTCCCACTCAAGGATGTGTTTATTAGGGATCGAAACTTGACGCTACGAATTCTACAATCAATAGAAGCATAGTAGGCATGTAATCAATTCATCCCAACAATGACATCAAAATCTACCATGTCTAATTCAATAAGATCACAAAGTAACTGCTTATGCAAAATGCAAATAGGACAACTTCTATAAACTTTCTTAGCAACAATAGAGGAACATTTTAGCAACAAAGGGGGTAACAAAAGAAAGAGTGGCAACCAGATCAATCAAAGCATATACATCAAAGTCAAAGATTTTCAACATACCGGTTGCAATATCAGAAATCTCACCAACCCCTTGCCTCCCATGAATAGCATAAACCAATTGTGCCTTAAGGAACCACCTTGAGGACCACCTCTACCCAATGGAATCACATTTGCACACCAGCCCTTGCCATAGTTTCTTGGACAATTCATCCTTTTGTGACCAAGCTCCCCACAATAAAAGCATGTATTAGAACCCTTCAAACACGGCCCCCTACGACTCCCTTATATAGGACACACGTCAATGAGAGCCACAACACCAAGACCTTGAGGCCTAGGGAAGTCATTGGGAATCCCCCTATTAGTAGCATGATGAGACCCTTGGCCTTGATGGAACCGGCCCTCCTTTGGAACTTACCCCCAAGACGGATCCTCTTGGCCTCATGACCTCTCCTCTTCCTCAACTTTTCATCCTCAATTTTCTTAGCATAAGTCATCCACCGAGATAACTCCATGTCACTAATTTGCATAGTGGACCAACATTCCACACTCACCAAGTCGGAGACCCCCTTCACAAACTTGTTCATCCTAGAACTAGGATCAGCCACCAAATGAGGAGCATACTATGAAAGTTGATTAAACTTGAGGGCATACTCCCTCACACTCATAGAACATTGTTTCAAGTTCATAAACTTCACCAACTTAGATTTCCTAAGCTCAAGAGGGAAACACTAGCTAAGGAAAGCCGATTTGAACTCTTCCTAAATCACCATATTACCAATTCCCTTCTCCCCCTTCCATTGATCATACCATATTTGGGCTACCCCTTCAAGTTGGTAGGCCGCAAACTCTGCCTTTTAATTCAGCCAAAAACCCAGTACATTCAAAGATCTTGTAAACCTCATCAATGAACTCTTGTGGATCTTCATCCACCTTTGACCCATAGAAAATTGGAGCTCTCAGAGCTCACATTGGTAGGTTGCTCTTTGGGAGTTTAGGCCCTTCATCCTTGAGTATTTGGCATAATCTAGAATAGCAAAGAACAATAATTAGGGGGGAAAATCTTACTATAACTCTATAGCATGACTTAGAACATGAAGAAGGGAAACATTTCCTGAAATGATTCATAGCCTCTTATTCATAGTCATGCCATGCATCACAACCTTAAATAGGGCTCTAATCGATACTATGTGTTTGACTCCGAGGATCTATCAACCAAGTGCTCTAATACCAAGTTTGTCATGACCCAAGCCTAGGTCCTAGGCATGACACGGTGCAAGGGGAACCTGAAGGGACCCGAAGCAAGCCTCTTAGAACATCATTACACATCCTTGGTTGCAGAAGCAATGATACAAGCATAAAAAGATAATAAAGTGGGGCAACCGGGGCTAGGGGAAATCACTTTCATACCATAGACATCAATAATAGTAGAGTCAAGGCTCTTAGCATAGAGATATAACATATCCAACAAACACCTCTAATATATAGATAAGAGCGGGGGCCAAGACAAAGCAACCGGGCTTACTCTCATAGTCAAAATAGACAATAAAGAAGAATGTCTCAATACATAATAAGAGCAACATAAACTAAGGTCCCCGAAGTGGAGGATTCACCAACTAGCTTGAGTGGTATTGATCTAGCCACGTGGAGGAGGAAGATGATCAAGTTGGGCACCGATTCCTACATAGTGATATCATGTAGGCAATAGTATGCATTAGTACATTTCACCAACTAGCTTACATGGTGATATCATGTAGGCAAGAGTATGTGTTAGTATGTTTGAATGTACTAAGTATGTAGGATGCAATGCAACAAGAATTAGGCATCATCATCAAAATGCATAGCAATAGGCAATTGGTATAATATAACAATATGGCATGCATGACCAATGTAAAAGTAAAACATGCTTAAATAACTCAATCTCATATAGGATATCATATGTGTAGAAGATACCAAGCTAGATTTCCAAAGTACAAACCCGTCGGTAGGTTAGCGATGATGCTGCCCCATCATTTATTTGGTAAGGTACAAACCCCTTACTAGGTTGGTGATGATGCCACCCTATCACCTCGGTGGAGAAATAAAAACTCTTGACTAGGTTGATGAGTACAAACCCCTATCTAGGTTAGTGATGATGCTGCCCCATCACTAGGTAGAGAAGTACAAACCCTTCACTAGGTTGATGAGTACAAACCCCTATCTAGGTTAGTGATGATGCTGCCCCATCACTAGGTAGAGAAGTACAAACCCTTCACTAGGTTGATGAGTACAAACCCCCATCTAGGTTATCCGGGTTCTTAGTCCTCCTGGATTGGGCATGGTTTAATGCAACACTTTATATAGAATTTATCATATACATAAGCTCATTTCATCATCATATTGTCAATAATATCATATCTCATTCTTTGGACCTACAATTCCTCAAGAACGTATATCCGAACATTTTACCAAACACTTAGAGGGTGTGTAATGCTAGTATAAAATCATGAAATATAGAAATAAAATCATGCAATAAAATCCATTGTAAAAATATTAATCAGAACCTTGCAACACCCTTAAGCAACATACACCAAAATCCCTCCTCAAATCTTAAAATAGATCAAAGATTTGTAGCTCAAAACGTAGCAAAACAACCATAATTTCATATAGCTTTAACATAGTGTGCAGCAAATTTAGTAATAAGAAAGACCCACTTGTAAATCAACTTTAAATTATACAATTTGAGTAAAAGGAGGCTTGGGAATCATGGGTGAAAGGAACCCATGAAAGAAATCCACATAACTTAGCATGGAGATAAATTTGGTGAAGATTGGAGATGGAGACTTAAAGCCTGAAGAACCTTGAAGGAAAACCTTAGCTTAAGATGAGGGTTTAGGGCTTGAATTTTGGGAGTGAAAATATGGCTAGGTGTTTTAGTGACTATAGGGGAATGTTTAGGATGATATGAAGGTGAAATAAGGCTAAGTATAGGTAAAAACATGATTAGGAACACATAGGCCCAAGACCCAAAAGCCTTGGACCGAGATAGAAATCACTGGCAACAATAACACT